>MDKI01005119.1:0-20797 GCA_005239505.1 Nicotiana paniculata
ATATATATATATATATATATATATATATATATATATATATATATATATATACACATATACATAATTTTTATAATTTAAATTCATAATTTTTAATTATTTAATTGTACAAATTTTATATATATATATATATATATATACCTATGGGTTCCGGGCTCATATATATATATATATATATATATACCTATGGGTTCCGGGCTCGATATTTTGAGGCCTAGTGGCACCAAACTAACATTAGTAATTAGATGTGTTTGTTTTATAATTTTGTGTGTATGTATAATTAATAACTTAATTGTATAAAATTTGCATTTTCAACTATCAGTATAAGATACTTAAACCAAAGGAATTGTACACTAAAATACTACACTTTACTATGCTACAAGGCTCTACATTTTATTACGCTAAAAGGGTCTACATTTTACTACGCTAAAAAGGTCTACATTTTACTACGCTACAAAATAATCTAAACTAAACATAAACAACAAATATATTTAATCACAAATAAAACACAAAACGGCATGAAAACACATATGTATAAATCTGGATATTAACAGACAAATTTATTAGACAAATTTATATTTTTATAAAACACTAATATTAAGTCCGGATAAATTTAACATACTAGTTTCGCAGAAAAAAAAATACAAAACAAAATAGAACACGAAATAGAACACATTCAAATCAACTAATATGCATTATTATAAAAGTTTCAACATAAAATAAAATGAAATACCTCGATTTAGTGTTTCGAAAAGCAAATCAATTGAAAATTTGACTCCGGAAGTGTGAACCCACAGTAATACGAAGCTCTACTCAGAAGTAGGACCTACGTTCTACACCTTTTGTGTGACGGGGTCCCATAATTGTTTTTTAATTTAGTGTGGGAATGGTCTTGAAGAAGAAGACGAAATTAATAACAAATATATGTGTAGCGTCCAATTTTTGGGCGCTATACCTAACACAGTCAGCTTTTGCAGTATAGCACCCAAAAATTGGACGCCATACATTAACGGCAGAGTTACCGTTAATGTATAGCGCTCAGTTTTTGGGCGTTATACATAGTTTGGTTATCTTCTTTTTTTCCACTTATTTTCGTTGTTTGTGTCAAAATGAACATCATTTTAGTTCCGGATCCTAGTTCAAAACCATCAAGTATCAACTAAGAGAAAAAAGGTACATAAAAGAATACATTTAATCATTGGAACCATCATGTTACTTTCTTAGAGTTAATTGTTAAAATTAGAGAATACAACAAAGACTAATCCAATATATACAACAACAATACAAGAGTAACAGGGTAAGAAATACCCCAAAACCGTTGAAATATTACATTAAATGCTTGGCAACCTAGAGAGTAAGAATTAGAGTCTGCATCCTACCTTATTCCTCCATTTTCCTAAAGAAATACATGGGCTTTACTGCCAACCTAAACATGAATGTCAAAGAAAAGTATTGTGTAACTTAGTATGTTAATCAATAATATCTATAGTGTGTAATTTAGTATATATTTCGGTGCGATATCGATATTTCAGTACTATTTTTTAAAATACCCAATACCATACCTAATACCAAATTATTTTAAAAATTTAAATCAAATACCGATACTATATACCAAAATTTTCAATTTCGCTACGATAATTCAATATTTACATATTATGCACAGGCCTAGTCTATTGTAAAAAATTAATTATATACAGTCGATCGATAAACAAAATTTAGAAAGAAAATTAGGAGAGTAAGCTTTTTAAATTAAATAAACAAGTTTATATTACCTCACATCGGAGAACAATTTGAAACTTGTCTAAAGCATTTTTAATAAAAAAAAACAAATTAATTTGCAAGAAAGAGATCTAGAATTAGTAAAGTGAGCTTACTAATTCTATAAAATCGGACATATTCGAGCTCGGTCCATTATGAGCTTATTCTCGAGGTAATCCCTCGAGCCTATAAAATCGGACATATTCGATTTTAACCGTTTACAGATAGTCCCTGCGTTTCTTAGAGTGAAGTGATAAGAAACGATTTGATCCTCGATTCTCTGATACCTTGATCATGACGTCAATCGTATGACGTCAGCGATAGAAGTGACTGAAGGGTTTTGTCTGCATAGTTCCCAAGGCCATTAATTAAACATGGCTGATGATTGGCCACTAGTTTTCTCAAACCGTTGAAGTGGCCACTATAAATAGATCAATCTATCAACCTTTACAATCTTTACTTCCAAAACCTTTTCCCAAATCTTTACAAGCTTCTCAATTTTATTTAAGTTCTTCTTCTTCGGTTTGTGTTTATCATAACATCAACTTCTTCTTCTTTTTTGAAATCCGCATAGTGATGGCTAAAACATCTAAAACTGTCCCTCAAAAAAGAAAAAGCCTCCTCGTCACGGTCGACCGGTAATAAAACAACGGTGGAGCCCCATATTGAAGAGTGTGTTCCCGGGCCAGTCGAATTGACTTCCGAATTCAAAGTCGAAAAACCTTCCTCAGTTCTTGGTCGATGTGAGCCCATGTCTCGGTACATCTGTTCGATATCTGAAGATGATCTCAAACAAGTGAAAAAGGACTGTAACAGGGACAAAAAAGAGGTGATGATTCCTTCCCCCGAGGAGGAAATCACTACCCATGTGAAAGGGTTTTAAGTGTTTACACTTACCCTTTCACATTGGGCCTCATAGATTCGGTCATACTCTATTTTTGCCGCCAATATCGGGTGACCCTTGGCCAGATCTATCCCTCCTTTTGGCGTATCGTCATCTTGCTCAGATTCTTTTCGAGCAAGGTCGAGGGGATGTCTTTCACCCTCGACCATTTGATCATATTATACAGTCCTTATCTTTATCGAGGTGGATTAATAAGGCTCCAGTGCCGGGCCACAAAAACACTGTTCTCGAGCATTGACAAGGACAAGGACCGAGGTTGGATGGGTCGATTTGTCCGAATCAAGACCTCTGATCTGATCCTCGCCAAGAAAATTCCATTCCCCGAGGAATGGAACATGAAATTTAAGCATGATCTCATCGATGTTGTTTACCGATTTGCTTCTTTTGTTCCTTTCTGACCCAAGTTCTTTTTTTTTATGGTGCAGCCTCCCCTTGGTTCCCTTGTGTAATTTCGGATCTCGCAGGCTGGTTTCGACAACTGGCCTCCACCTCCTCATATGTCGAGCGTTGTTGGCACGATTTGGCCAAAGGTCGGTGGGAGGCTAAAAACCACGGTGAGTGTACATCGATGCTTCCTTGTAAAATAATCCCTTCTAACTCGGTTTCTTTTCATATAGGTTTCGGAGACAACGTTGTCATGAGGCCACCTCCGCCTAGGAAAGAGGAGGTGCCGAAGCCGACCAAAGAGAATAAAAGGAAGAGAGATTCTCCTCCTGATACCCCTAAGCCAAAGAAAAGCAAGGCCCGGAAGTCTAAGGTTGATCCTTCCCCTCTCCCTGCCGACATAATCCGACAATTACGAGAGGAAGATGAAGAAGGTGAGGATGTCGGCTGCTTGCTGATAGCTCGAAATAGGGGAAGCACTGAAGCTTCCAAGAGCGTCGAGCTGGTGGTGGTCAAAGCGGTTCAATCTCGGACTGTAGACACCTCGGAAGAGGATCCGAGAAAAGTCCGCAAGCAATCGGGTGGTGAAAATGTCCCCTGTCGTGATGAACAACCGACGGGTGTGCCCGGTGAGTGTGCCCGAAGAGTCTATCTCTGAGGCCTTTCAACGAGAAGACAATGTCCCAAGTGACTCACTTGGGATAATTAATATTGGTGATTCACCGATTGGCCCTACGTTCTATGAAGGTTAGTTTCAAGATGCTCGGGCCATGGATACTCCTGATGTGAGGCTGGCACACGAAGGGAATGATATATTCCGGGAATGCTTCACAGGAGTCGATGATGGTCCCGGCCTGCATGCGTCGATCATCTTTAACGAGGCCCAGAGGCTTCTGAAACAAGTAAGCCTTAGCCCCTATAATTATGATTGCTTTTTATTCTCATTCTTCCAAGTCTGATTTCCCTCTTTGTGTATAGGCCCTGGCACTTCATCGAGAAGTGTCTTCCAAATCCCGGGCTGAGCTGACTCAATGTGAGGCTGAACTTAAGAAGCTCGTGGAGGAAAGAGAGACGGCCTCAAACTCCTCTATGTTCAAAAAGAGGAGGAGATCAGGAACCTCCGATCCGAACTGACAAGGGATCATCAAGAAAAGACTGAACTCATCGAATGGGTAATGTAACCTTTTGGGAGTTTGTTATGTATTTACTTGGCTTTGGAAATTAACACTCTAACTTTGCAGGCCCAGTAGAAGGGCGAGCTGGTAGAGCAGCTTCGAGAGGAGGCCAAGATGAAGTAGGCTGAGACTCTGGGGTGGAAACAGAGTATGGATCGTCTTGCCTCAGAGAAAGACACGCTTCGGGCCCAATTGGCTTTGATCGAGCGCCAACTCCAAGGTGTCAAGGAGGAAAGCTTGGCTCGGGCCTAAAGGATTGAGGAGCTCGAGGCTAAGTTGGTCGTTGAGCTTGATAAGGCTAAATCAAAGGCGGAATCGCTTGTGGCCTTTTACCGAGCAAACATTCGGACACAGGAGATCTCTGATGCCACCGCAATTAAATTGTCGTGTGCTGTCGGTCATGCTAGGCGGAAATCCCGAAGAGAGACTCTTGAGGAAGTGCATGCTCGTGGCTTCGACCTCTCGGCTGATATCGAAGTGCAAAAGTTTTGGAGGATGAGGTTGCAGCTTTACTCTCCGATGATGAAGAATCAGCTAGTGTATCCGAGAGTAGAAAAGATGAAGATGAAGCCCCCGAAGATGCTGGTCTCGATGATGCGTCTCTGAAAGTGGACTAGGCACTTAGGATTTTTCTTATTTTATATTTTTTTTCTTTGCTTTTTGTGTAAGGCCCCGTGTGGTCTTTGTAAATACCTTCTATAAATAACAAGTTCTTTCTCTAGCTTGTCTTTGATTTGTGATAAACTCTACTTTGTTTTTGTCTTGGGAAAATTTAATTGTTGTGGTTGAGCGAACACTGTTTCAAACTTGAATCAAAACTTTAGGTTTTAAATATGAGTCCCCGAGCCCAATGGTATGTTCGAGATTTTGGGTGGCATTATCGATGCCACGACTATATTGTCTTCGTAACTAAGTTCGAGTAAGTTTTGAACTTAGAGTAAAATAAACCCTTAGGTTTTTACCAAGTAATGGGTAAGTTTTGAGCTTACAAAAATATACCCCTTAGGGTTTTATGATGAATCTTCGAGCTATAGTTGACTTTATTCGAGCTCGGAAGATTGGAACTCTTAGGTCCGAATTGAGTGAGAACAAGGTCTCGAACTCCAAATGTATTGGCCCTTAGGCTTTGTAGATTGGGCCGATTCGATTTTTGAAAATGGATATATTTCCCTTTTCGTCTTAAAAGACTTAGTGAAATTTTTTTTATGCCTTAGCATATGTTTTTCTACCCATTGGGTTTTTTGAGGGTCCGATGATTGGAATTTCTTTATGCCTTAGCATATGTTTTTCTACCCATTGAGTTTTTTGAGGGTCCGATGATTGGAACCCTCTTTTTCCTTTTGTGTCTTAGCATGTTTGTGTTAAGATAGTTTTATACCTCTTGAGGTATTTCAAAATATGATATTATCGAAGCCTTTTGGTTTTTTGAGGGTTGATTTTATCGGAGCTCTTTTTCGATTGTTTTGCCGAGGGTAGCCTTTTAACCGGGTTTTCAAAGTATTTGAAGGCCTATTGTTTATTGTGGAATTCAGACGTCTCCGAGCCACGTTATTTCATTCGTAGCCTTTAATATGGTCGTAGACTTCGGGTATGCCTTTTGGACTTATTACCCGATATATTCAAAATGTTAGTCCCTGAGTATAATGGCCTTAGCCTTTGTACCGAGGGTGCCTCTTTGAGGTCTTGTGACTTCGAATTTAGATAAATCGGGCATGCAATCCCCGAGAGTTTGAATTATATTTGTACTTGGTCCTTGAGCCATTTTTCACAATATAATAAGTATGAAATTTGCTTAGTAGAGAATTTGCTTCGAGACACGAGATGTTCGATAAAGAAAGAATGCTTATTTGAATAATTTACATATGAGTACATGTCTTGCCGTTGGGACTCGACTAATCTATATGGACATGGTTCATTCGACCGTTTGGCCATTACCATGTTTTTCCTATCCAGGCTCATTGACACGAGGTATATTTCTCGAACACATAACATCCGAGGGTGATGCCCCCCAGTATTCGAGGATGATTGTAAATAAGCCTTGAATACTGTTGAATTGTCTTGAGGTAGCACATAATTGTTTCATCATTAAAAACCTTGTCGGAAAAACCCATTTGGGATAAAAACCGATCTAAGGAAAAAAAATTACAACGCGTACTTTAAAACCTGAGGTCTCGATATCTTTGGTCGGACTCCTGCAATGAGTTAGTTTCGAATATATATATAAACGAAAGAAAAGAGAAAGTCATACCTTAACCATAGTATCATTTGAGAAGTGATATGTTCTAGTTATTCGGCAGTGATTTGCTACCCATTGTTCCGAGTTTGTAAGATCCTTTCCCGACTATATAGAGGATTTTGGTAGGGTCCTTCCTAATTATGGACGAGCTTCCCTTCATTAAGATCTCGAGTGTTGATGGTGAATTTTCTTAGGACTAAGTCCCCGATTCTGAAGTGGCGAAGGTTGGTTCTCCTATTGTAGTACCTTTTGATTCGTTGCTTTTGTGCAGCCATTCGAACGAGTGCAACTTCTCGTTTTTCACCTAATAACTCGAGGCTGGTATTCATGGCCTCACGGTTCGATTCCTCTATTGCATGTCAAAACCTGGCACTGGGCTCTCCGACTTCGACCGTTATCAAGGCTTCGGAGCCATATACTAAGGAAAATGGAGTTGCTCTTGTACTGGACTTCGACGTTGTCCGATATGCCCATAGGACCTTAGGAAATATTTCCCTCTATTTCCTTTTAGCTTCGTTCAGCCTTTTCTTCAAGTTTTGGATGATAGTCTTGTTCGTTGATTCAGCTTGTCTGTTCCCACTAGGGTGATACGGTGTGGATAGTATCCTCTTTATTTTATGATCCTCGAGAAATTCTGTTACCTTGCTGCCGATGAACTGTTTTCCATTGTCACATACTATTTCTGAGGGTATCCCAGATCGACATGCGATGTGATCCCATATGAAATCTATCACTTCTTTCTCCCAAACTTTCTTGAAAGCCTGTTTTTCAACCCATTTAGAGAAATAATCAGTCATAAACAAAATGAACTTAGCTTTACCTGGGGTCGATGGCAGAGGTCCGACGATGTCCATCCCCCATTCCATGAATGGCAATGGGGATAGGATTGAGTGAAGTTGCTCTCCGGGATGGTGGATCATTGGTGCAAACCTTTGGAATTTATCACACCTTGGAACAAAATCCTTAGAGTCTTTCTCCATGTTATCCCAGTGGTATCCTGCGCTAATAACCTTGCGAAGTAGCGACTCGGTGCCAGAATGGTTCCCACAAGTGCCTTCATGGATTTCTCGTAGAACATAATCAGTATCTCCCGGTCCCAAGCACACCTCCAGTGGTCCATGGAAGGTCCTTATGCATATGGTTTCGTCTTCGTCTAATGTAAAACAAGAAACTTTAGTTCGAAGGGCCTTCGATTCTTTAGGGTCCGATGGGAGCTTTCCATTTTTCAAGTACTCGATGTACTTATTCCTCTAGTCTCAAGTTAATCTTGTAGAATTTATTTCGGCATGCCCTTCCTCGATCACGGACCTTGAGAGTTGGACGATATTCCCCGAGCTGATCTCATCCTCTTCGACAAATGATCCCAAATTTGCTAATGCATCGGCCTCACTGTTTTGTTCTCGAGGCACATGTTGTAGACTCCATTCCTTCAAATGCCATAAAGTTACCTGTATTTTGTCTAAGTACCTTTGCATTCTATCCTCCCAAACTTCGAAGGTTCCTGGTTCACAACCAGCATAGAGTCGCACTTAGCTTCGACGACTCGGCTCCCAAGATTTTGGCTAACTCGAGACCTGCAATCATGGCATCATGCTTGGCCTCGTTGTTAGTAAACTTTGAAGTTTTAATGGATTGTCTGATAATGCTCCCTGTGGGCGGCTTCAAAATAATGTCGAGCCCGGATCATTTCACATTCTAGGAACCGTCCGTGAAGAGGGTCCACACCCCCTATGATGTACCTAATTTTAGTAAAAGTTCCTTTTCCACTTCAGGTATGTGGGTTCGCGTGAAATCGGCCATGAAGTCTGCTAAAATTTGAGACTTGATGGACGTTCGGGGTTGATATTCAGTATTGTACCCACCGAGTTCGACGGCCCATTTGGCCAATCGGCCCGATAATTCGATCCTATGCAAAATATTATGGAGTGGGTAAGTGGTGAACACACATATGGGGTGGCACTGAAAATATGGTTTTAACTTTCTTGAAGTTCTTATTATGGCAAGTGCCAACTTCTCTAAGTGTGGGTACCTAGTTTCTGCATCTCCTAAGGTTCGACTTACGTAACAAATAGGAAACTGTGGGGTACCTTGATCTTCTCGAACTAGGACACCACTTACCGCGATTTCGAACACAGCCAGGTATAAGTAAAGTTTTTCATCTACCTTTGGTGTACGAAGCAGAGGTGGTCTCGATAAGTATCGCTTCAATTCTTCCAATGCCTTATTGTCATTCTGGGGTCCAGGCGAAATTATTTTTCTTTTAGAGTAAGGGGAAAAACTTGTGGCTCCGGTCCGATGACCTCGAGATGATGTCCTCGATGGCCTTGATCTACGACGAAATTGTCGGGGTTGATTTCGATTGTACGGCTTTTACACTATGTACGACGGTGATGTCCTTGATGGCCTTGATCTTGTCGGGGTTGATTTCGATTCCTCAATTTGATACCATGAAGTCGAGGAATTTCCTTGAACCGACCCTGAAAGCACATTTCTCGGGGTTAATCTTCATGTTGTACTTCCTTAAGATTTCGAATGTTTCCTGCAAATGAGTCAAATGGTCCTCTGCGCGCAGGGACTTAACTAGCATGTTGTCAATATAAACTTCCATTGATTTACCTATTTGTTCTTTGAACATTTTGTTAACTAGGAATTGATATGTAGCTCCTAAACTTTTTAACCCGAAGGGCATCACATTATAGCAATAGGTTCCATACATTGTAATAAAAGAAGTCTTTTCTTGATCTTCTGGGTCCATTTGGATTTGATTGTACCTAGAATAGGCATCGAGAAAAGTAAGGATCTCGTGGCCGGCAATGGAAAAGAATCTTTCGGACACGCTTTGTTCAAGTCTTTATAGTCTACACACATTCTAAGTTTGTTCCCCTTTTTGGGGACTACGACTACATTAGCTAACCATTCAGGATCTTTTACCTCCCGAATGGATCCTATTTTGATAAGTTTAGCTACCTCGTCCTTTATGAAGGCATGGTTTACCTCAGACTGGGGCCTTCTCTTTTGCTTTACCGGTCTGAACTTGGAATCCAGGCTCAGTCGATGTGCTGTTATCTCCGGTGGGATTCCTTTCATGTCTAAATGGGACCATGCAAAGCAGTCCATGTTATCAATAAGGAATTGAATGAGTTTTTTCCTGAGTTCGGGGGTTAACTCCGTTCCCAGGTATACCTTTCGTTCGGGCTGGTACTTGATAAGTATCACCTGTTCCATCTCTTCGACCGTTGATTTGGTGGCATCTGAGTCTTCGGGAGAAACGAATGTCCGAGGAATTATAAAATCCTCCTCTTCTTCTTCATCTATTACATATTTCTCCGATTCGGTCGAGGCCGAGGGCGGTGATTGCTATTTGGCTGTCTGTTTGCCTTTGGTGCACGAATTTTTTGAAGTTGATAGTGCCGAGATTGGTATTACTTCCTCGACCGCGAACATTTCCTTTGCGGCATGTTGTTCCCCGTATACCATTTTTATACCATCCGTCATTAGGAACTTTATTATTTGGTGGAGGGTATATGGTACTGCCCTTATATTGTGGATCCAAGGCCTTTCGAGCAGTGCGTTGTGTCTCATGTCGCCTTCGATGACATGGAACTTATGTATCTTGGATGGTTCCGTCCACGTTTACTGGAAGGATAATCTCCCCCTTAGTTGTTTCACTGGCCATATTGAAGTCGTTTAGGACTCGAGATGCAGGTACAATTTGGTCCTGCAGGCCGAGCTTCTCCACGACCCTCGATATGATGATGTTTGCCGAGCTACCTGGATCCACCAAAACACGCTTAACTTGAACTTTATTTAACAAGATAGAAATAACCATAGCGTTGTTGTGTGGGTGAGAAATGCCTTATGCTTCTTCATCATTGAATGATAAAGTGCCTTTAGGCACATAGTCTCAAGTCCGTTTCTCTCTGGTGATAGATACCTTAGTTCGTTTGAATATAGGTCCCTGTGGAACGTCGACCCCGCCGACGATCATATCAAATGACATGTTGAGGTTCTTCTTGTTCATTCTTTCTGTTGGTGTCGCTTTCCCTGAAGTGATTCTTAGCTCGATCATTGAGTAATTCTTGAAGATGGCCCTCGTTGAATAATCGAGCTACCTCCTCCCTCAAATGTCTGCAATCTTCGGTCCTATGACCATGTGTGCGATGATCCTTACATATTAAATTTGGGTTCCTTTCAGAAGGATCGGTCTGTATAGGTCTGGGTCACCTGGTGTCTTTGATCCTTCTGATAGCCAATACAATACCCGATGCATCAACGCTGAAATTGTACTCCGATAGCTGTAGTGCTTTTGTGGTATCCGCATACTTATCGAAGCCAGTTTTACTCATAAGTCCTAGAGAATTTTATCCTCGATCGCTTTTTCGGTCATTCCGGATGGAGTTGCGTCCCAAACGGTTATTCCTTCGATCTGCAACATATGGATGGTACCGATCTTTATTCAATCTTGGTTCTCTATCAATTTGGATGTACTGAATCGGAAGGAGCCCCCAATTGGTCGTCTTCGACCCTGATCTTAGGTTGTGGACATCTGCCCAAGTTACAGCCGGGTACTCGATCAAATTTTATTTCAACTGTCGTGATTCTATCGAACTCCGTTCATTCAACCCTTGGGTGAAATCTTGAACAACCCAATCATTCGTGAACAGTGGAAATTCCATGCGTTCCATTTTGAATCGGACACGAACTCCCTTAGCATCTCATTATCCTTTTCTCTCACCTTGAAGAGATCCGATTTCCTTGTTGCGACCTTTATGGCCCCGGCGTGCGCTTTTACAAAGAAATCTACCAACATGGCGAATGGATCGATGGAATTTTGTGGTAGGTTGTGGTACCAAATCATTTCTCCCTTCGACAGGTTTTCTCCGAACTTTTTCAGCAGCACAGACTCGATCTCGTCGTCCTCCAAGTGATTACCCTTAATGGCGCATGTGTAAGAGGTAACATGATCATTGGGGTTAGTGGTCCCGTTATACTTGCGTATGTCAGGTATACAGAATTTCTTTGGAATGGGCCTTGGATCCGCACTTGGAGGGAAGGGTTTTTGCACAAACTTCTTCGAATCCATTCCTTTCAAGATAGGGGGTGCCCCTGGTATCTGGTCAACTCTAGAGTTATAAGTCTCCACCTTTTTATCATTGGCTTCAATCTTCTTATCCCCTGATTCAATTCTCTTGGTGAGCTCCTCGAGCATTTTCACTATGGCAGGATCAGTCCCTTATGTGTTATTGCTCAATCTTTCTGGTACTAGCTAGGTACGGCGAGTAACCTCTGGCTCGACCCTATTAGGAGCCATGTGCTGGTTTTGTAACTGAGCGATGGAGGTTTGTCTAGCCTGAAGCATTTCGAATATCACTTAGAAACTCACCCCTTCGTCTCATCTGCTCTGTGTACCACGGCCATCAGGTCGCCCTTCTCTGCGTACACTTCCCTCGAGATCTGTGCCTAAATCCGCATTCAGAGCAACGTGCGAACTGACATCGACTGGGTTGATGGACGGTACTCCTTCGAGATCTGCATGTGGAACCTCGATTCCCAGAGCAATCACATTTTCGTTTTCCCCGTGAAGTCCGAGGCCATTGTCACCGTGTGTGGATGCGTTTTGTGAGTTTGACATGTTTCAACCTTAAAGAAAAAGTTCTTGACAAAGACAAGCGTAAAATAGTGTATTTTACCATAATCAGTACTGAACAATCACTATTATTCTTAGCCCCACGGTGGGCGCCAAACTGTTTACCTCGAAATTCGAGTAACAATTAAACATGTATTATGGTTATAAGGATACGTGATCTAATTCAATACCAATTGATAAATAATGGAATAAAAGAATGAATTGTGCGTAAAATAAATCAAACTAGTACTGCGGTAATGTATCGACCTCGATCCAGGATAGCCTCGAGATCAAGTAGTAAGAACAGTAATGAATAATAAGTAATTAGAGAGCAGAGTGTATATTATTTTCAGTGAATGTAATGTCTTTACAAATGAACATGATTCCTCTTTATATAGTAGAAGAATCCTAAATAAAGTACAACTCTAATGATGGCAACAAATCCTGTGATTGATGTGAATAACCGTTAGTAGTTCAATTCCTTCCGAGATCTCCACCGAGATCTTTGGTCAATTACTAATATCTTGCTATTCCGTTACCCGACGTCAATCATGCCTGATCTCGATCCTCAGCGAGTGTTTTGATATTCGTGTCTTCAAGCTCGAGCTCGGTCTATTATGAGCTTATTCTCGAGGCAACCCCTCAACAACAACAACATACTAGTAAAATTCCACTAGTGGGGTCTGGGGAGAGTAGAGTGTATGAAGACCTTACCCCTACCCCGAAAAGGGTAGAGAAGCTGTTTCCCGGAGACACTCGGCTCGTCAAGAGAGATAATAATATCAGAAAAGAAACAAAAGAAAAGGCATGTAACAACAAACTGTGCCAGAAAGAAAATAACAACAACGAATAAGTGAAAGGACAATAACACAAAACTATGCAAAACAACAATATGAACACAACATAGACCGGTAACAAACCTAAACAAAACTCTATCAGACTACCCGGTATAAAGAGGGAAGAACTCTCGACTACCCCCTAGCCTACCACCCTAATGCTCGACCTCCACATGTTCCTATCAAGAGCCATGTCCTCGGAAATCTGAAGTCGCGCCATGTCCTGCCTGATCACCTCGCCTCAATACTTCTTAGGCCGTCCTCTGCCTCTTCTCGTACCTGCCAAAGCAACCGCTCACACCTCCTAACCGGTGCATCTAGGCTTCTCCTCCGCATGTGTCTGAACCATCTAAGCCACACTTCCTGTATCTTGTCGTCCGCAAGAGCCACGCCTACCCTCTCTCGAATATCTTCATTCATAATCTTATCCAGCCTAGTGTGCCCACACATCCATCTCAACATCCTCATTTATGCTACTTTCATCTTCTGGATATGTGAATTCTTGACTGGTCAACACTTAGCTCCATATAACATAGCCGGTCTAACCACCGCTCTATACAAAGGTCATACACATACACACATGGAGAGAAAGATATATGTAGATATTTATATTTACTTCCTAACTAATATTATATCTTTTCTCCTCGTCTTTAATCAAACCAAGCATGGAGTTGATAATTTGTTTTATTCCCTTCATTATTAAGTGTCTAGAAAAATAGAAAGGCCCCGTTGTTGAGTTGGAATATTTATTTTGAGGACAAAAAGCTTGACCGATGAGTTGGTTGAAAAAAATATAAGACTTCCTTCCTTTGGTTTTGAACCAAAGTTTTTTGAAAGTTATAATTTGGCATCGTCCAGTGATGCTAAGTTACATTTCGTTCAGTTCTATGGGAAGGGCTAAATCCAGTTTATCCCTTTAACCTTCATGGGTTTAGAAAATAATATATATCTTTCATTTTTTTAAATGGGAACGATAACCCTCTTATACAATATTTTTTCAGTGAAATTTAAAATATTAACACAAAGAAAAAAAGCAATATTATGTTTTTCTTTTTTTCTTAAAGATTTTTTAATCCAAAATCATCAAATCCATAAGTAAACACACCAGCTCAAGACTTCCGATCAACAAGTTATTTTTATAAACAACAGATGGAATGTGACTCAAACATATGTAGTTCATAAAAAAAGATTCATGTTTGTGCACATACAATATTGGAGTGTGACTCATGATATATATTTATAAATTTATCACTAAATGCTAGATCTGTCGAAAAGTATCAATTTGATTTGGTATCCAACCGTTTCAACACTAATTGGTAATTTACCAACCAGTTTCACCTCTATGTTGGTGAATTTTCCAACTATTTCAATATTAGTTAGTAGTAGTAATTACTAACAAATTATGTGTTCTATGTAATATGTAATATTATCAACTAATTCTAATCTGTTAATAATTTACAAACCACTATCTTAACTTGTTGGTAAAGATTTCTAAAGGAAAACACGATAATCTAAACACATTAGATTTAGCATGTAAATCGTAAAATGAGAACTTGCTTGTTTTTGTAGCGGAAGGAACAGATGAACCGCGGCTGAAATTACTGGTCGGCGATAGTTGTCACGGCGTTTGGAGCAACCCCCAATTCCACAATCTAAACCCTTGTTTTGGATTGAGAGAGAGAGAGAAAGAGAGCCTGTAGAAAAATACTGCAGAGAATATATCTTTATTGTACATAGTAAGTGTACTTATATAGAAAATACTAGGGTTAACTAATAACCATATTGGGCTTTAGAGCACCCCTTATGGGTGGACCTATATTTCTTATATCTCTCATTCACACATAATGGGAGTGCTCATCTAGTATGAGAAACATATTCTCAACTCATCTCCCCAATCATTCATACAGAGAAGTAGATCGTACGACCATCATACTGTGAGAGCTAAGTGATATACATCTGTTAGGAGTATATAGCCTCTCGTCAAGTGCAAACCTGCAAGTAAATCATAAAATATGCAGTACCCTAGATTATATGAAATCACATTTGATATAATCTCAAAATCTCATATATCATTATTTCTTGTATTCACAATCATAACTCATAAGTTATAATTGGTGCACCAGTGAATACAAATAAATGAGATTACACCAATGATCTTCCTCTTCTCACGATCCCCTTAACATTAGTTTGACTGCTTTTTTAGATATGCTCCGTTAGACCGAATCTGTGTACATGATCTTTTGGAAACACACTAAGATAGCTAACATCACACTAAGTCTCAAGTATCTGATTGGAGTCTCTGAAGGTACAAAATATTGAGTCATCATAAAGGCTTTGGGTCTGACACAATAATAAGTTGAGAATGGACTTATATTAACCCAATTGGTCAACATTAACACACATGGTATGATACATGTGCTACATCATTTTCTCCCTTTTTCCGAGGAGCATATGTCTTTATCTCATAAAGAAATGATGTACAAATGATATTTAGACACCATAAGTATATACATATGAGTTCCTTGATCTACAAAATCATATTTAACTCACATCTGGCTCACAAAGTAGACTAGGTGAACGTTTTTCACCCTAATGACCTTATGTCATTGTTTAAGCGACATTCTGAGTTTAAGCGAATAGTTATCAAATTACCCTTATGATAATTTTTTTTAAAATCATGTTTCATATCCTCATATCACTAAGATAAGGAGGCGGTTTCCTGTGTGAGAAGTCCAACCTCTTGTCTACCCGACATACTTATAAAAAAATAAAGAATGCACATAACATTCAACAATAAAAATATGTATGTATGTAAGTCAACTTTATTGATAATCAAAGAACATCAGTTTGTGAAAATTAAAAAATAAATAACAAAATAAAGTATATCAAAGTCTACGCAAGCCTTGAGACCTCGTGTGTCTCACAAATGCATCTCTAGACAAAATCTTGGTCAATGAATCTGCTAACATCTTTTGTAGATACATATTTCAGATTCACTACCTTGCGTCTAACCATGTCTATCGCATAGTTATACTTGATATCTATATGTTTGGTTTTACAATGAAACTTAGGGTCCTTGGTGGAGGATATTGTTGCCTCACTGTCATAGCATACTAATACTGGTTCAGTATTTTCAGCGATATCCAACAAGTGTTCCAAGAACTTTTTACACCAAACATCTTCTTGTGTTGCTGATGCGAGAGCCACGTATTCGGCTTTCATCGTAGATAGTGATACACATGATTGTTTATTACTACTCCATGATATAGCACCATCACTGAGTAAGAAAACATATCCTAAGGTAGACTTTCTCTCGTCTAGATCTCCTCTATGGTCAGCATCACTATATCCAACTAATCGTAGATCCTTGCCGCCTTGATAACAAATGATAAATCAGCAGTTCCCTTCAGATATCTCATGATCCTCTTTACTGTTTGCCAATGTGCTAAACCTAGGTCGGTATGATATCTACTTACCAAACCAAGCTTAACAAATATCAAGTCTAGTACACACCATAACATACATTAGTCTTCCGACTGCGCTCCTATAAGGAACTCGGCTCATTATTTCTGTCTCTTCAGGAGTCTTAGGACACATCTGACTTCACAAGGTACGGCCTTTACTGATAGGAGTTTCAACCGGGCTACTATTTTTCATATTGAATCATTCAAGAACTTTTCTAATGTAATTCTCTTTAGAGAGAGATACAATAGTTTCTTTGGACGATCTCTTTGAATCTTAACTCCAAGAATATATGCAGCTTCACGCATATATTTAATCTCAAATTGAGATGACAACCATGAATTTATCTCGGTTATAAACTCCTTATCATTTCCAGCTATAAGTATGTCATCTACATACAATGTTAAAATCATAAGCTTGTTTCTTGATCTCTTGGTATAAACGCAATGGTCTTCATCCATCATGGTAAAACCATTGGATACAAGAACATTCTGAAAGCGTATATAGCACTGCCTTGAAGATTGTTTGGGGCCATAGATAGACTTCAAAAGTCTACAAACCTTTTGTTCGTGGCCCTTTTCGATGGAACACTCAGGTTGTTCCATATAGATTTCTTCATCTAGTTCTCCATTGAGAAAGGCAGTCTTTGCATCCATCTGATGTAATTCAAGATCCAATCCTGCAACAATAGCTAGAACCAGGCGAACTGAGGTAAATCGTACAGCAGTGAGAAAGTCTTTTTGTAGTCTATTCCGTTCTGTTGTGTATACCCTTTATCCACCAGTCGAGCCTTATATCTCTCAACTGTTCCATCGGCCTTGTGCTTAATTTTGAGAACCCATTTGCTCCCAATTTCTTTGTGTCCTTCAGGGAGGTCAACTAGTTCCCAAACTTTGTTGACTCTCATAGACTCCAATTCATCTTTCATTTCTTTTGTCCATTTATCCTTAGAAGGGCATGAAAGAGCTTCTTTTACATTTTTAGGCTCGTCTTCTTCTTGTAGGAGAATCATAAATAGTTCCCATTTGTATCAATGTTTCTCCCACTCGGATCAAGATCATTCATCTTGCTCCCACTTGGAACAAGATCTGTGACCATCTCGCTCAAACTTGGAACAAGATCCATTTGGCCACTTCCTCTACACGTAGAAGGATTACTTTCATTCGCATATGATGATGAAGGACGTCTTTGATGAGAAACTAATTCATCATCTGCTAAAATTATCCCACACGAATGAAGTGATCCTTGTACTTATTGATCCATTATCTCAAATAAGGTTTTCTTGACCTACCTCTCCCTTCTTAGGGAACTCATCCTCTAAGAATGTGACATCTCGTGATTCAAACTCAGTTACACTTCCACTGTCTTGCTTACCTATAAATACATAACCCTTTGAGGTTTCAGAGTATCTTATAAAGATACTTTTCTTTCCCCTCGAGCCTAATTTTCCATATTTGTGAGAGGAATAATGTGTATAGGCAGCACAACCCCAAGGTCTTAATATACTTAGGTCGGGTTATCTTCTAGACCATAACTCATATGGAGTAGTAATAATTGATTTGTAGGCACTCGGTTAAGCACAAAGGTGGCAGTAAGCAACCGCATCAGTAACTGATTGGGAGATTAGCTTGTGCCATCATTGACCTAACTATTTCTAGGAGCATTCTATTTCTTCTCTCCGCAATACCATTTTGTTGTGGAGTATTTGGGATAGCCAACTGATGAGCTAATTTTGTTCCGCAACACCTTTTTCATCACATAAATTATTAAACTGAATTGATAAGTATTCACGATCATGGTCAGTTCGAAAAGCTTTTAACTTCTTGTCTAATTGATTTTCCACTAAGCTCATACAGCGTTTGAAGCAACTTATGTATTATTAATAGGAATTTTTACATTCCTATACACTATAGGAAACTATATTACCCTCCCTACTCAAGTTTTACTATAATTACCTTTTGTATACCCAATTATCATTTATGTACATTTTAAGGGAATTAATGGTATGAATTAGTTTCCTAAATTAACTCTACTTTATATTCCCACTACCCCCATGTTTCTCTGTCCACATCCACCCCCATCACCCACGTATCACACCCCACAATTTTCTCTGCACTCACCGACAATTTTATCTTCGTAAAAATTACAAATCCTCCATAACACCTTTTGCAACTATTCTTCAAAAACTAGATAAAATTCTTACTCTTCTTCAAATTTTCTACCTCCATTAACGTCTTTTTCAAAGCTTGATTTTCAATTAAGAAAAAGATATCTTCAAAGAAAAGCCCTAACAAAGATATCTCCATTAAAAAGCTTTGAAGCTTTGAATTCGAATTTGGATTTTCAAAAAACTTTATTTGTTTGAATTGGGTGTTGTTGCAAAGATTTGGGTATTCTCTATATGTCTCTCTTTATCTCTCAATCCCTAATTTCAGTAATGTAAATGTAACGACCCGACCGGTCGTTTTGATCTCTAGCACTTCGTTCAGCAATTTGAGGCCATGAACAGCTTCATTTCAAGAATTATGACTCGTAGGCATGAACTTCAGGAAGTTCAGAGTCAAATTGGAAAGAAAATTCTCATTTCGGAAGCCTTAAGTTGGAAGAATTGATTAAGATTAGAATTTTGAGTAAATAACCTTCAAATCAGGATTTGAAGATTCCAACAGGTTCGTATGATGGTTTCGAACTTGGACGTATGTTCGGATCGGGAGTTGGATAACCCGGGAGCGTTTCGGCGCATATTATGGAAGATAGCATTTTAGAAGAATTTCATAAATCTGGGTTGAAAGGCATTTCAGTATTATAGATGTCCGTTTGGGATTCCGAGCCTGGAAATAGCTCCGTATGGTGATTTTGGAGTTGGGAGTGCGATCAGAAGTGGATTTGGATGTCTGTAGGTCATTTTGAAGTCATTTGGCTAAAGATAGAAATTTGAAGGTTTTGAGAAGTTTGACCGAGAGTTTGACTTTTTGATATCGGGGTCGGATTCTAATTCAGAAAGTTGAAGCAGGTCTGTAATGTCGAATATGACTTGTGTGCAAAATTTGGGGTCAACCGGACGTGATTTGATAGGTTTCGGCATCGGATGTAGAAGTTTGAAATTTCAAAGTTCATAAACCTTGAATTGGAGCGCGATTCATGATTTCGACGTTGTTTGATGTGATTTGAGGCCTCGAGCGAGTTCGTATCATGTTTTGGGACATTTTGGTATAATTCGTTAAGGTCCCGAGGGCCTCGGGTGGATTTCGGAAGGTTAACGGAATGGATTTCGGGCCAAAATTGCTGCTGAAATTTTTGCTGTAAATCTGTTTCGGACAGCAACTAATGCATCGAAGAGCTAACTTTGGAAGCATATATATCAAAATCTATGAGAAATATGAAAATTTGGAAAACATAAAAGTTGTAGCCCTTGAAATCTAGTTTCCAGAAAGTCAAATCATTTATGATTTGGGCATTTGATCAAAAATTTATGATCGATTAAAGATGGTTGGTAAAGCAGTTTCGACAGAATTTTCGGATACATGGAGCCGATTTTGGAAACTCATATCTCGGAATATATAAAGAGTTATGTGGTGTACAACCTATCAGCTGAAAGATATTTGAGTTTAGTTTTTAAATCTTCAAACCGTTTGTCATTTGGATATTTCTATAAGGAGATATAGGCGTTTTAACAGAAGATGTACAACAAGAGAAAATTATAATAGGATGTACAACATGCACAGTGCAAGGTACAACTCGATGAAGCCTAGGAAGATTGTTTTAAACATGAGTTTTGCGCCATTTCTTTCATTTCTTTCATTTGGTTTGGACGATTTTTGAGAGCTCAAGGAGGGATTTTCACAAAGCAACACTAGGTAAGTGAGTTCTTCCTATTTTTGAGTTAAATATGTGATCTTACATGAATTTGAACGTGGAAATTAGTAGGGAAATGGGATTTTTGGAAGAAAACCTAGAAATTTTATTTTGGATTTCTACCACGAAATTGAGCATGGAATTTAGAGTAAATTGTATATTTGAGTTAGTAAGACTATGGGTAGGGTATATCTTCGAGAAATTTCAGAATCCGGGCACGTGGGTCCGAGGGCATTTTGGTCAATTCACTAAGCGGAGTTGGGAAATTATATAATTTGAATTGTTGCAAATACTAGAGTATATTTTCATTGGTTTGTCGTTATTTAGATAGTTTTGGGTGTTGTGCGTCCAATGGAGTCGTCAGAAGGGCTTGGGAGCCGGTTATAAAATTTCGGAGCGAGGTAAGTCTCCTTTCTAACTTTGTGAGGAGGAATTGTCCCCATAGGTGAACTAAATGAATACATGCTATTATTTTGCGTGGGGGGGAGGGAGGAGGGGGGCGCTACGTATGCACGAGGTGACGGGAGTCCGTGCGTAGCTACTATTATGCCATGTCCGGATAGT
>ML325610.1:0-84532 GCA_005239505.1 Nicotiana paniculata
GCTAGAACCACGGAACTTGGGAATGCCTAACACCTTCTCCCGAGTTAACAGAATTCCTTACTCGGATTTCTGGCGCGCAGACAATTTAAAACAGAGTCTAAATTTCCTCGGTCTAGGATTTTAAAATAAAACGGTGTCCCGGAGCACCGTAAAAATCCGGGTGGCGACTCTGAAAACTAAAATAAATCCTAAATCCGAATAATGTCACTTAAAGTGGAAAAACTCCCTTACTACCCTCCATCAATCGTGAGGGTAGTGGAAAAGGAGGTGTGACAATGCATGCACAATATAACAGAGTAAGGTTTGTATGGGGTTTTAGACTGGTACCCTCAAGCGGACAACTTGAGGGGGAAAGGCACAGAACCGTCAACTGCACCGATGATCGACTAGTTTTACCGCAAATAAGCCTTTCCGAATTTAGGGGTGGTATAAAATGGAAGGTCGCAAAAACTCATCAAGCGTTGTTGTAGGATTTCAATAGGCACAAGTGGAATATGATGTTGAGCATGATTATGAAACAATAAATTAGCAATAAAAGCATGTTGTCGTGTATTTGCACGTTATGAAAGCGGTAAATACAACCGTTTTAATTGAAAAAGCAGTTACGAAGAAAAACAAAAAGAAACATGTCAGTTTTGATTTTGAAAGGAATAAATACTTGAAAGAGATAATCAATTAATGGAACATAAAGGGGGGAAAAGGAAAGGTCGCAAGTATTAACAAAGTAAAGACAAGTTCACAAAGCAGTTTGAAATGGTAAAAGCCTAGATAAATCCCTAGCAGAGTTGCCATGCTGTCGCGCCCCCCTCTTTCCTCCCCTTTCGGGTCGGTCAGGGTATTCGACATTATTGGGACAACTCGTTTCCTTTTGGGAAATGGATAAGAATTGAAGAGTCGCCCCCTAACGATTTTAAGGTGCGTTAGGGCACCTATTAAGGGTCACAATAACACTAATTGAATAACCAGAGATTGCGTAAGGGCTTGAAATTACTCCAAGGGGAAGGTGTTAGGCACCCCTTAAAGTCCACAACTGTGGTTCCCGGCCAAACAAGCATTGTGAATTTTGAAACAGGTAGCACATAAGCAAATAAAACATATAGGTAAACAAATAAAGATTTTGGGAAGATTCACAGTCTAAGCACACATATGTGCTAAAGTTTAAAAGATTTAAAGTCTAAGCACATATATAAGGTTTTGAAAGATTTACAGTCCAAGCACATATGTAAGGTATAGGGGGGTCCTAGGTTTTTTATCCTATAGGATCACATCAGTACAATGCCCAGTAATCACTCCTCGGAAGAGGGGCTACACGTTGTGTTAGCGCTCCGGTCATCATATCCATATTTACCCTTCCCACCCCTTAGCGGTTATTAAAGCGAGTGTTGTTTAAGGATCTATATGCGTGCTGTTACCCGTCCCTTCTTAATGGCCCTAGTGGAATTTAGGACCTCTACTTATAGGCAGTTCTAGACAGACCCCTAAGGTGGCGACAGGAAAGAACAAATAGGATTTGAACAGATAAAACAGGAAAAAACAGTTAAGAGGCTCAAATTTACCTCCACAGATAATGCACATAAGAAGCACGTCTCAAACACAAACAAGGGAAGTATTATTAAGCAGGATCCTAAAACATGGCGTCTAAGTGAAAATCAGAACACAGAAGATATGCAGCTTCAATTTTATAAACACAGAAGCAGGACCTAATCAATTTGCCTATTGAATTTAAAACCTGTTAACCATTAAGCAGTAAACACAAAGCAACAATCTTCTAGTTTTTAAAGAAATTAATTACCTAAGACTTGCCTAGGCGTGGGATTGTGCATAATAATTACCAGAATTGTTAAAAAAATAGTTCAGAAGTTGTTTTACCTACAACCATGTTGTTCTAGGTGTTGCAAAATACAAGGATTATCACCAGTTTATTTAAAACAGGATGATCAAATATGAGACCGTCTTATGTCCTTTTTCATGCATCAGTAGTTTAAGTAAGTGAGACTGGGCGAGATCCTTAAGCATGGTATCTACTATGCACATAGAGATGCAGAATGGCTGCAGCATTTCTAAAGCATGATTTCTAAATGCACAGGAAGTTACAACATAATTTCAGGATGTGCAGGAGAAACATTTTTATGTTGATGCTATTATTTAACCTAGAAGCAGGATTTCTAAGTGATAAATAGGGTCAAATGCTGAGGAAGTAAACCTAAAACATGATATCTAATGCATGACATGCTTAGAATGTATTGGTCCTAAAAATGGATTCTAATGCACATATAGGAAATGTAAACCTAAGGCATGGTTTCTACCCCTTGATATTGATAACATATATATATACCCTCCCCTATTCACCAGTCATCCCCAATATTTGCTTACAAATAACTATTACAGACCATCTGAGTAAATTACATAAATAGATAAAGGAAAAGAAAAAGTTAAACTATAGGGAGTCTGAAAAACAGGCCCAGATTCCCAGAACCTCAGGTGCTCAAATGTTTCATAGCCTTTCTCATATCTGGGTGTGTCAGAGTTCCCTAAGGACCTCAAGGGATCCCGGGTAGTGCTCACACCCAGATTTCATAACCATAATTGAGTAAGTGCAGTGTGGAAGGGCCAGCCCCAATGCACCAGAGTTCAGAGGGATCTCATAGAAATCCCAAGGCAATCATACACTGGAGGGGCAGAACCTAAGGACCTAAGAGTAGAGTGAGAGTGCTTGACATAGTTTTGAAAAGGCTTTAATAGGAAAGGCAACGTTTAGAAAAGACTTAGTTGAAAAAGTTTTATAAAATAGGAGAGTTGTTTAGTAAAAAACAGTTTGTTGACAAGAGTAGGACAATTAACAAACAGTAGACTAATCACAACACAAACAGATTCAGCACATTCAAATCACAGTCCTTCATACAGGGGTGATGGGAAATGGGGACACATAGAGCACATAGTATACATGATCATCGAAGTTCTTGTAGGGGGTTTATAGGGATTAGGGGACAGCTAATGGCATCAACACAACATGAATTTCAGAATTAACACAGAATCAGACAATTTAGGATACAAATTGCTTTGCAAATAAAGGTTCATGCTAGAAAATAGGTAAACATGAGATAAAGCAGATCATATTGGGACATACTACAAGGGGGTAACATATTAATAATCAAACTGATCCTAAAGGGGAGTGGGGCATAACATAATATGCTAGATGAACAATGACGTAGACATGTCAATTACATGTTGAACAACAAAACCATAAATAGAAACATATCAAAAACATGATAAACTGAAGCAGTAACAGAAACATGTTGGTTTTGGGACTTGAATTGAAATCAGAACATACCAGTAAGGGGATAGTAAACACAAAGTGAAGGATAGGAGAGCACAATAATTAGCCTTGGCTTGCAGCAGGATAATTCAGAACAATAGTAAGTAAGTAACAAAGAAAGAAAGAGATCAGAAAAGCTTTGAGTATGAGAGAGCTTTTTGAACTAATCTGTTCGTGTCCTTTGAACCAGTGTAAGAGCAATGTATATATAGTTTGAAACTAGGTAGAGAATAAGGTAAGAATCGAAGTCAGGTAGTGATTGGGGAATCAGAGTCAATTAGCATCTAAATCAATATAAGTACTCCCTTCAATTAAGGAGTTAACTTTGAACGGTAATAGACATGCAACAAATGAGGAAAGACACCTTATGACTGGAATATAACACAATAAGGAAATAATCTCAGCACAGTACCAGTACAGAACATGTAATTGAGGCTAGGTACAGAAAGGTCTAATAAATGAAACAATCAGTAAGAACCAACTAATAATAGTCAATCACATAATAAGGTAAGTAAATAGTTATAGGTTGGAAATCAGTACATACATCATCACAGGAAATCAGTAAAAGGTGTTAATCACGGAAAATTAGGAATTCAAATGGGAACAATGCTGATTAAGGGGAGAGTTAACACAAAAATTTTATGAACAAACGAAATAAACACATAGTAGGCAAGAAGAAGAAAAAAAAATCAAAAACCATAATGGACACAGTGGTACAAATCACGTAGAATTAGGGATTCAAACTGGAATATAATGATGATAAACATAAACCTCTGAGAGTAAGCAAGGTAAGCACATAATAGGCAGAAATAGGCAGAATGAGAAACCCTAGTAAGTTGAATATGGTGAAAATCACAAGAATATTCAGATTAATCGAAGCAGATTCATGAGAATCAAACATGCAAACAAGTTTGAGAGAACGAAGAGTAAAGATAATCCCAGAATCCAAACAAAGTGTCAGAAAGTTGGGGGTTTTAGCATAACTAGTTAGGGTCAAGGAAAAACTTAACAAAATTAGTCGAAGCACATAAGAAATCAGAGGATTAAACACTCAAAAATCAGAAAGTGTTTTGAAGAAAAGGATTTTCAGAAACCCTAGTTTAGGAAGATGACAAGCAACTTCGAAAAATTAGAAGAATCTTCATAAAACAAGTAAAAATAAGTTCGAACCATCTTAGATCTGTACAGATCTGAGAAGCTCAAGAGATGAGATTAGGGTTTTTAGCATAAAAATCATAGAGATGAAGACATAGGCTTAGAAACCAATCAGTTTAAAGCGAAATAGGCAGATCTTACTCAAAATCGAGCCATGGCGGCTTGAAACAGGAAAGGACGGGCCAAAGGTGTAAGCGTACTGACCCTTGTACCTTGAGGACCTTAGAGATGGAGGCACCAGCATAGGAGAGGCCATTTGAGGCCTGGAGGTGGTGAGAGACCACCATGATCGACGACATATGAGTGACGACGAGAGAGAGTTAGGGTTAGGTTCGAGAGGATTTGAGAGAGAAGGGAGATGTATAACGGCGGAGCGAAGGAGATAAATGAGAGGGGAACGGGGGCGGGGGGTAGTCGTTAGGTTAAATTAGGAAGGAAATATCCTGGACCGTTGATCTAAAATGATCAACGACCAGGGTTTGGGCGGATTTGGTTCGGGTAGTATTAGGATTTAGGCCTGGGCTATTGGGTTGCTTTAATTGCATTTGGGTCTGGTTTAACTTAGACTAAAATTGAAATGAAATTAGGCTTTTTGTTATATACCCAATTCAAATTAATTAAAATAATTTACAAAATTGCTAATAATTACAAAAAATGAATTTCATGCATAGAAAATAGTTTGAAATGATTACTTAGTATTTTAAAAGTACAAAAGACTAATTTCTGATAGAAAATAGTGCAAAATTATATGCTTGGGATATAATTGCAAAGTTATTACAATTATAGCCAAAAGATACCAATTTGGCTAATTATGAAATAATTGGGTCTAATTGGACCATAAAAAATAAATTAAATCAAGAGATTCTTTTGAAATCATTTGTGATGTAATTTTATAATTATTTATTGGAAATAAATATTGGACAAATTAATAGAAATGTAGGAAAATAATGGAAAAATACCAATTGCTATTAATGCATGCCTTTGAAGGAATATAAGCAATTTTAAAAATTATTTTTTGGGAAAAATTGGGTATCAACATGGAGCTCGTGGTTTATGATATTTTATATGTTGTTATATGACTAAGTGTATGATATATCCTTTTAAGAGATCTTGGACGTAGACTATGGTTTAAGAGGTTATTGGCATTCATTTTGGCGTGTTGGATGATGAACAAGTTATGTAATATATTCGATGCATTAGGTTCAATGAGGTTATAGAAAATAATGAAAGACTAACATGGATGGGGAAATATAAACGTAAAGATAGGAGATGTAGTTTCTTGACAATTGGATTGATAACGAGATGCATGTATATAATCACTGTTGAGACCAGTGGTGTAGAAATTACTCATGTGTTTATGAGTGGAAGTTAGAATGGCTCCTCATTACCTTATACATACTTCAATGTGGAATCATTTTGGTTGTTTACTGGTAGAACTGTTGAGGATGTGTATTCTACGGTGGGTCAGATTTTCTTATACATCACAAGTTATCATATAAATGTGTCATCTAGAAATCTTTATAGTTATATGGGATACTTTCTACTATTGGATATGATAGAGTGATGTCTCACCATGCGATTATGGGAATATGAGGTGGTTTGATTGCACGGTTGAGCTGGGTTGAGTTTGCTTAATTGTTGCATAACAGACAAATGGAGTAAGTTGTATAGATACTCACAGGCTTGTTGATAAAGAACACTACAAACATAGGAAGTCATTGGGTGGTAAGTTGCCTTGTCATAGATTTGTCATATTAAGGATATTGCTTGTATGGTGAACAAACCATGACAGTTGAAGTTCCATGTGGAATTTGGTGTAACTTGATGGTTCAACAGCTTGTACTACATGAGACAAAGCTAATAGTCCTGGAATTAGCGTGATGGGATTTGGATAAGTATATTTAGAAAAAGAATGTCTTTAGGCTATAAGGACCTGGCCAGTCGTTTTGACTGTTAGAACCTCGTTACCCTATTTGATACTTCTCGTAGTTTCTTTTGATGTTTTGTGATTTTCGAGGATGGTTGGATTAGTTCAATGAAGGTTTGGGAGTGAAGCAGAACACTTAGTTCCATTTTGGAAAGCTTAAGCTTTAAAGGTGGACCAAGGTTTGACTTTTTGGTAGACGACCTAAGATTGGTGATTTAGTGGTTGAAATAGGTTTGTATGGTGAGTTTTGAATAGGCATATGTTCGGATTTTGATTTGGAGGTTCCAAGAAGGATTTGGCTCTATTTGCCGAAAGTTAGAATCTTGAAGAATTGGAGAGTTCACAGGTTTAACCGATAGTTGACTTTGGTATTATCGAACTCCGATTGTGGTTTTGAGACAATGGATAGGTCCATATTGCTGAATGGAATTTTTTTGAAATGTTTCGGTTTAATCCAGAATGTTTGAGTATTATTTGACGCGTTCGGCGAAGTTTAAAAGTTTGAAAGTCAAGGAGACCTTCTATTCTTGGTTTTAATGTTGTTTGTGGTGTTTTGACCTTTGAATATGTTCGTATAAAGTGTATAGACTTGTTGGTATGATTGGACGGGGTCTAGAATTACTCGGGTCTGTTTTGAGGTGGTTGTGGACCATTTTGGAGAGGTTTAGGATTTTCTAGATTATGGTGCGTCGCACCAATGATGAGTTGTGTGCTGCTGCAAAGGGCGCACCTGAAAAGTGGTCATTGCATTTGTGAAGTTCGGTCAGATAGGAATTAGTCGCATCTACAACTCAGGGGACCGCAGATGCAATGGTATACCAAAGTATGAGGGTCACACCTGCGAAGGTAGGCCTAGAGATTGAAGATCGTAGATGAGGAGCCCCTACTGCATCTTTCATATCACGCCTGCATGGTGGTGATCACACATGTGAGTACACAAATGTGGAATGTATGTTGCAAGTGCAAAGTTAGGCTGGTGACGGGGAGATCATGGATGTGAAGCTTGGGGGCCCTGATATGGGGCTTGCGCCTACGACCAAGTGATCGCAGATGCGAGAATGCCTGCCAAACCATATATGTCGAGTTTTAACCCATTTTCACCATTTTTGAGTTTTAGAGCTTGAAAAGAGGCAATATTTGAGGAGAATTTCACTTAAATTTTGAGCACAAGTAATTTCTACTTGGATTGATTATATATCTTGCTTCCACATGGATTTCTACACTTAAAACATTGAATTTCAAAAAGAAATTTGGCTTTTTTTTCTACAACCTAAGAGATGATATTTTAAAGTTTTGAGTACCAATTTGGACTTGGATTTGGAATCTAATCATATATTTGGACTTGTGGGGTTATGGTTAGTTGAGATATAACCCAAGACTCGATTTTTGATCATGTGGGCCTAGATTGACTTTTGTTGAATTTTTGGAATTTGACTAACAATTGAATCTTTTTTTATATGGAATCAGTTCCAAAGTCTTGTATTGACTTATTTAAGTAATACGAGATTTGAATCATTTAGAGGTTGATTTGACAGAAAAAGAGGTTCTGGAAGGTTGAAAGTGTTCCGGAAAAGGTAAGTCTCTTGTCTATCCTTGAAAGTGAGAAATCTTCACATATGTGATCTATTTGCTACTTGTTTCTTCATTAGGGGCACATATACTCGAGGTGACGAGAGTATATGCATAACTAGGTTATGACCATATCCGTATAGTGCTAATTTTATAAAATGTCGTATTTGGAGAATTGAAATTTCTTGTCCTTTTTATTAATTATGTGACTATGTGGTGGCTATTCATTATGATTAGAACCGTGCTAAGTTTTGGACTTGCCAAATTTGGCATAAAGGATTGCAAATTCATATCATTGGATCAGGTTGCACGTTGCAGCGCTATTATGATGGGATTGTGTTGCACACCATAATAGTGATTGGATATGGATCCGTCCCTTCGGAGTCAAGTGTTTACCCATATTAATTTCGGCCTTGTGAGGGAAAGAACTCAAATTGGTGCTTGGTTGGAAACGTGGAATGTGTCAGGCACATGTATTGTGTTGTGAGGATTGAGAGTTGATTCAGAGCATGCATTTAAATCTTAGACTCATGTAGTAGCTCAAATATGACTGTTGATTGATATACACCATGCCATTTGTAGGAATTTAAGTATTTGACTTCGTATTTGATCTCTTTATCTGACAAACATGCCTAAATTCTGTATTTGTTTCTTCTTATTCTTTTGTATTTATTTGGATATGTCATACCTTATTTCGTATCTTATTTATTCTCTAACATGCTATTTGGACTGTTAGTAGGTGCCAGTGTCGACTCCTCAGCATTTCTTCTTTGAGACTAGACTTGATACTACTGAGTATCGTGGTTTTGTTTTCATACAACACCGCTGCACATTTTGTGCATGTTCTAAGGCCACTACTAGTGGTATCTAACCAGCTGTATAAAGTGACATTTGGAGACATAATGATGAGTTATTTTACTTGATCTGATAATCAGCACATGGAGTCCCCCTTCCTTATCTATCTCTGTCTATTCATTTCCCTCGCGACCGATGTTGTTGTTCAATTGAGATTACTTCCTCTTGATGGATGATCGTAATGTGACACCAGGTTTTGGGCGTTTTATGAGAAATTTGTAGTCGTGTTTAGACTCTTTCTTAGACTTATATGTTATGATATTGATTTGAGATTATTCCTCTTTATTATTTATATCATGACTATGTCAATGACTTAATAATATGCTTTTTTAATTGTCATTGTGTGTTAGCTTGCCTAGAAAGTGGATTAAGTTCCATCCCAACCTTTGGTAGGTTTTGGGTCATGACAAGTTTATATCGAAGCTCTAGGTTATAAGGGTTTCATAAGTCAGAAGCAAACCTAGTAGAGTCTACTGGATCGATACAGAGACATTAGTATTTATCTGTGCGAGGCTATAGGGATAACAACTTTCCCTTTCTGGATTCTTTAACATGCATTGATTATTGTGTAAGTCTAATCTTTCTCTTCTACACTCTCTCACAAATGGTGAGGACACGTTCTTCACCAGCTGTATGTGAAGGAGAGGTAGTACCAGCACCGATTGTAGCTGTGAGGGGCTGGGCTAAAGCATCCGCCAAAGGTCACACGGTCAGAACTATAGGTGGGGCATCCACTAGAGCCCGTGGCCGCACCATGACAATTTTAATGGACCTACCTATGAATCATGTGGATAGATTATTTATGATTAGGTTGAGGCTCCAGCACCAACTCAATATTCAGTATTTCAGGAAGCTATGGCCAAGATAGTTAGTTTTATTGATGCCTTGACACAAGCCGGAGTAGTTCCAGCATCCCTAGCCATATCACAAACTGGAAGGGAAGTTCAAACCCTTGCAAATGATACTCTAGAACATGCAACAACGATATTTCAGACATTGGGAGTATTTCCTAGACCTGCTTATGCCTTTTATGTTTGTGGAGGAGAAGGATAGAGAGGTTTCAGAGGCTACATCCTCCTCAGTTCGATGGTGGTTGTTCAAAGGGTGCACATGAATTTCTAGACAAATTCTATTAGATGCTTCATAGTTTGGTTTTGTAGAGTCCAATGAGGATGGCTTCACGACATTTCAAGTAAGAGGGGCTGCCAAGAGATGATGGCAGACCCATGAGCTGGGCCGACCAACAGGTTCACCTCCTCCTTATTGGACTCAGTTCTTGCATTTGTTCCTTGAGAGGTACATGTCGCGCAACAGGAAGGATGAGTTGAGGGATCAGTTTGACCATCTTCAGTAGGATCCCATGTCTATGTCTGAGTATGAGGCGAGATTTATAAATTTGTCCTATCATGTTGCTTTCTTGATCACCATAGAGGCAGAGAAGGTAAGGCAATTTAATGAGGGATTGACTTATGGAATCAGGTTCTATGGCTCGAAAGTTGGTGATTTGGACTATCTTCCATCAGGCCGTGGAGATATCTTAAAAGATTGAGCGTATTTGTAGTTAGGGGAGAGAGGTCATGATTAGGGATAAGCTACCTCGTCGTTATGGTAGTTCATTGGTACCTCATCTGGAGGTACGGGTCAGTTTGGCATAGGCTATCATGGTTGGCCAACTCATTTTGCACATTATGTTTCCCGTGGTGCATGGGCTAGGCCTCTTTTTAGCACTCCAGTTCCATCATCTTTTAGTGCTCTTCTAGTGAGTTACTACCGTGCTCCATCTGTTTAAGGTTCTTCAAGTGGGTATTCACATCATTAGTTTCAAATCCATATTCAACATCCTCAGTTAGCTAGGGGTTTTTATGAGTGTAGAGAGTTTGACTATGTAAGGAGGAATTTCCCTAGGCCTGTTAGGGGCTTAACTCCACATCTTTCTCAATTAGCGGTTCCCGGACCAGTTACTGCATCCTTTGAACTAGAGGAGGAAGACATGTAGCTAGAAGTCACCCTAGAGGAGGGGCCAGCTCAATGGAGGTAGAATTAGTGGTGGTCATCTCGTTGCTATGCTCTCCTAAGTAGGCCCCATGCAGTGGCCTCTAATGCTAGATCACATGTATGATTTCAGTTTGTCATAGAGAAGCTACTATGTTGTTTGATCAGTTTGTCATCGTGTTTTGCTTCTTATTTGGATATGCCCCATGGTTCTCTTGATATTTATGTTCATGCCTCTACACTTGTCAGTGATTTTATTGTGATCAATCATATATATTGGACTTGTGTGGTTACTTCTGGTGGTTATGAGACTAGGAGTTTTACTAAATATGGTAGACCTTTAAGTGATTCTTAAAATACATTAGCTATCTCCATATCATGCTACTCTTGATTGTCATGATAAGACTGTGATGTTAGCTATGCTCAGATTACCAAGGTTCGAATAGAAGGGTTCTCTTGGTCATACCCCTAGTGGAGTGATCTTACTTCTGAAGGCTAGATAGATGGTTGAGAAAGGGTGTTTTGGGTAGGTAAATTTTATTAGAGATACTAGTGCTGAGACCCTACTATGGATTCAGTTCCAATAGTGAGAGAGTTTACAAATATGTTTCCTGCAGACCTACTAGGCATGCCACCCAATAGGGATACTGATTTTGGTATTGATTTTGTGTCAGACACTCAGCCCATATCTACTCTATTTTATCGTATGGCTCCAGATGAATTGAATGAGTTGTTTCATTATTTGTTGAATAAAAATTTCATTAGGCTGAGTGTTTCTCCTTGGGGCACACCGATGTTGCTTGTGAAGAAGAATGATAATTCTAATGATGAGAATTTATTATAGGCAGTTCAACAAGGTTAATTTTAAGAACAAATATATGTTGCCTTGTATTAAAGATTTGTTTGATATGCTTTAGGGTGCCAGGGTGTTCTCCAAGATTGATTTGAGTTCGGCATATCATTAGTTGAAGATTAGGGCTTCTAACATTCCTAAGAAAACTTTTAGGACTCGTTATGGATATTATGAGTTCTTGGTAATGTCCTTTGGTTTGAATAATGCTTCTGCAACTTTCTCATTTGGTGAACAATGTGTTTCAACCATATATGAATTCTTTTGCTATTGTATTCATTGATGACATCTTGATATATCCTTGTAGTGGAGAGAAGCATGACCAGCATTTGAGGATTGTCCTTCAGATTCAGAGGAAGAGGCAATTTTATGCTAAGCTTTCTAAGTGTGAGTTTTGGTTGAAGTCAGTAGCATTCTTGTGTCAAGTGATGTCGATTATTGTATTAAGGTTGATTCAAAGAAGATTAAGACAATTTTTGGTTAGCCTAGACATTATACAACTATGGAGATTAGGAGTTTCTTGGGTTTGGGAGGCTACTATTTTTGCTTTGTGAAGGATTTTCATCTATTGCAGCACCATTCACGAAGTTGACTAAAAACATGTTCCTTTTATATGGTTTAATTAGTGTGAGGAGAGCTTTCGGAAGCTCAAGATAGCTTTGACCATAACACCAATGTTACTCTTGACCGCATCTTCAGTGCCATATACAGTGTATTATGATGCTTCGTGCATTGGCCGGCCTTAAGTGGGTATTGATGAAGGACGGTAGGGTTATTAACTATGCACCGTGCCAGTTGAAGCCCTGTGAGAGAATTATCTGGTTCATGAGTTGGAGTTAGCAGCTATTGTGCGTGCACTCAAGATTTGGAGGAATTATTGTAAGGTGTGTCATGAGAGGTTTATACATCATCAAAGTATTCATCACCTGTTCAAGAAGAAGGATTTTAATTTGAGGTAGCGGAGATGGCTTGAGTTGCTTAAGGATTATGATATCACCAGCTTGTATTATTGGGGTACGGTGAAAATGGTAGTGTATGCTTTGAGTATAAAGGCAAAGAGTATAGGTAGGTTGGCATTCATTCCATCTAAGAGAGGCATTTGGTTAATAGATTTGTGAGATTGGATACTTTTTAGGCTGGTAGATTACTTGCTTGTGTTGTTGCATAGTCATATTTTATTGAGCCCATTAAGAGTTGTTAGTATGATGATACTCATTTGCTTGTCCTCGAGGACACGATGTTGCGGGCTGGTGCTAAGGAAGTGGTCATAGAAGATGATGGTGTATTGCAACTCTAGTGTTGGATTCGTGCTCCTAATGCGGATATCTTGAGGGAGTTAAATATTGAGGAGGCTCATAATTTGAGGTATTCTAGTCCTCCAAGTGCAATGAATATATATCGTGATTTGAAGCAGCATTATTGGTCACAGAGGATGAAGTAAGACATTGTTGGACATGTCTCGTGGTAGTTGAATTGTCAACAATTTTAAGTATGAGCATCAGAACCCAAATGGCTTGACTTTGAGGTTGGTGATACCGGAATGGAAGTAGGAGCGCATTACTATAGACTTAGTGGTAGAATCTCCATGAACGTTGAAGAAGTTTGATCCTATTTGCGCCATTAGGGATTGATTGGCTAAGACTGTGCATTTTATTCTAGTTATTGCTTCTTACACTTTACAGAATAAGTACCCAATGCCAATGATAGATGAGTTGTTTGATCAATTGCAATTGTAGGGTGCTAAGTACTTTTCCTAGATCGATTTATGATACGGGTAACAACAATTGAGGATCAGGGAGTAGGATATTCCGAAAACAACTTTCAGGACCCGGTATGAGCACTTTGAGTTCCTGGTAATGACTTTTTGGATAACAAATGCCCCCACAACTTTCATGGATCTTCTGAACTAGGTTTTCAAGCCTTTTCTTGACTCATTCTTGATAATGTTTATTGACGATATCCTTGTATATTCATGAAGTCGAGAGGACCACGCTGGTCATCTCAAGGCAATTTTACATACCATGTATCAACACCACTAGTATGTGAAGTTTTCGAAATGTGAATTTTGGATTGAAGATGTCACATTCTTGGGCCATGTCATCTCCAAAGAAGGAATTAAGGTCGACCCTCAGAAGATTTCAGCGGTGAAGAATTGGCCTAGACCTACTACCCCAACTGAGAATTGCAGATTTTTGGGCTTAGCTGGATATGATAGAAAGTTTTTGGAGAGGTTCTCTACGCTTTCCTCTCCATTGAATAAATTGAGGTAGAAAGCGGTTATGTTCCAATGGTTATATTCTTGTGAAAGGAGCTTCCAGGAGTTGAAATCGAGATTGACTACGGCCCCAATGTTGACTCTACCAGACGGTACAGACAAGTTTGTGGTATATTGTGATTCTTCAAGAATCAGACTTGGGAGTGTATTAATGCAACATGGCAAGGTGATCACTTATGCCTCTAGGCAACTCAAGAATCATGAAAAGAACTATCCAACACATGACTTAGAGCTTACAACAGTGGTATTTGCATTGAAGATTTGGCGCCATTATCTGTATTGGGTCCATATTAATATATTCACGGACCATCAGAGTATACAATACATTTTCAAACAGAGGGAATTGAATATGAGGCAGAGAAGATGGCTTTAGTTACTCAAGGATTACGACATCGATATTCGATAACATCCGGGTAAGGGTAATGTTGTGGCAGTTGCTATTAGCCGGAAATCTATGGGTAGTTTGGCTCACTTGGAGGCATATCAAAGGTCGTTGTCCAAGGAGGTTCATCAGTTGGCTAGTTTTGGAGTTTGTCTTGCGGACTCTAGTGAAAGAGGGGTGATTGTGCAAAATAGGGCTGAATCGTCACTTGTGGTGGAAGTCAAGGAGAAGCAATAAAATGATCCATTGTTGGTACAATTGAAGGAGGGTATTCATAAACATAAGACCATGGCCTTTTCTCTTGGCTTGGATGATGGTACACTAAGTTACCAAGGGCGACTATGTGTTCAAAATGTAGATGGTTTCCGGGAAAGAATCATGATCGGGACTCACACTTCTAGGTATTCCGTGCACCCAGGCTCTACAAAGATGTATCATGATCTTAGGGAAGTCTACTGGTGGAATGATATGAAGAGGAATGTAGCATACTTTGTGGCAAGATTTACAAATTGTCAGCAAGTGAAGGCCGAGCACCAAAGGCTTGGTAGGTTGATACAAAATAAATTAATTTCAACGTGGAAGCGGGAGATAATCAATATGGATTTTATGGTGGGACTACCTTGCACGCCTCGCAACTTTGACTCTATTTGGGTAATTATGGACAGACTCACGAAGTCAGCACACTTCCTACCTGTTAAGGCTATCGACACAGCAGAACAGTATGATCAGGTGTATATCAAGGAAATAGTCAAGTTGCATAGAACCCTAGTTTCTATTATATCATATCGAGGGGCACTATTCACGACTAATTTTTGGAAGAAATTTCAGCAAGGTTTGGGTAATCATGTGAATCTTAGAACAACCTTTTACCCATAGACTGACGGGAATGCGGAGTGGAATATTCATACGCTTGAGGATATGTTGTGCTCTTGTGTTCTTGACTTCAAAGGTAGCTGGGATGATCATTTGCCGCTCATAGAGTTTGCCTGTAATATAGTTATAATGCTAGCATTCAGATGGCCCCGTTCGAGGCTTTATACGGTAGGAGATGTAGATCTCCCATTGGGTGGTTTGAGATTGGGGAAGCAGCGTTGATAGGGCCAGACCTCGTGCATCAGGCCATGGAAAAGGTTAAGATCATTAAGGAGCAGTTGAAAACTGCTCAAAGTCGTCAAAAGTCCTATTCGAGTATGCATCGCAGTGATTTAGAGTTCAAAGAAGATGATTGGGTATTCTTGAAGGTTTCCCCTATGAAGGGTGTAATCTGGTTTGGTAAGAAAGGGAAATTGAGCCCGAGGTATGTCAAACCGTACAAAATCATTGAGAGGATTGGCCAGGTGGCTTACAGGTTAGAACTACCTCCAGAGATGTCTTTAGTGCATCCAGTGTTTCATGTATCCCTGTCGAAGAAGATGGTTAGGGATCCGTCACTCATTGTTCCGGTTGAGTCTATTAAGGTTAATGAACAATTGACTTATGAATAAATTGTAGTTGCCATTCTTGATAGGCAAGTTCGAATGTTGAGGAACAAAAAGATTGCCTCCGTGAAAGTTCTATTGCAAAACCAGCTGGTTGAAGAGGCCACATGGGAAGTCGAGGAAGAGATGAAGAAGAAGTACCCTAATTTATTTGAATAGCTATGTAATATTATCTATGATGTTAAGAGCTAATTTTCTGAAAAAATTATGATTTCCCCTGTACAACTTATGTTAAGAATACACCCTCTTGGTAATGCAATATTTATGGCATTGTTGCCGGTGTTGTTTACGTATTGTTTTGAATCGTTGTGTTGTGGTTGTGTTGTTAGGATTGGTTTGTGGGATTCTCTGTTAGGTAGATAGGCCAAGTTATAGGGGAAACACTGGGGAGTTCGTCAAAAGTTTGGAACTGTTGGTTTATGTTATAGCAAGTGAGTCACATTCATTTCTCATGGCGGATTTTTTCCCTCATTCGAGGATGAATGATCTTAAGTGGGGGAGGATGTAAAGCCCCGTAAAATATTTTCCTAAAACCCGGGGTTTCGTGATGCCGGGTTAGACTAGGAAGCTCACCGCGGTTCGAACTTTTTTGGGCTGAACAATGTGTTGGGAAGTTGAAGAAAACTTTTGGAAATGCAGGGCATTGGATCGCTGAATTGGTATGCGGACCGTAGATCTTCCGCGGACTGAAGCAAAAATATGGGAAAATTTTTGGACCATTATGCGGTCAATTATATAGCGGCACAATCATTTTGCGGGCCGCATAACCCATCGTAGACCCAACATGAAAATTTCTGGATGAAAGTTCTGCGGTGCATTATGTGATAGTAGAATAGGTGTGTGAACCGCAGACCAGTCGCAGAGTGGGGCAAAAATGCCCAGTTATGGAGGGCCATTATGCGACCCATTTTGCGGACCGTAGAAGTGTTGTACGGTCGCAGATTTGCATCAGGGCTTCCTTTTTTCTAATTTTTGAACTCGACCCCATTCTTATAAAACAACCTTAGGGGTCACTTTAGAAGGTTAAAAATTCTATATCTAGAGAGAGGGAGTGCCATAGAGTTAGAGGAGAAGTTCCTAAGCTCACATTCATCAATTGGTGCTCAAACTTGAAGAATTTACAAACGAATTCACTAGGCCTTTATCCTAGAGGTAAGGTTCTACTCCATAACCCTAAATTTTGTGATTTTAACTGAAAATAGGTAATACGCCAAGCAAATTTTGGGCGTGGGAGTTGTTTATTACACGCATGTACCATTAAGGGTAGTGGGAAGATTGTTGAGCTCTTTTAATTAAACTTTGGGTAGTGGGATGAAAGAATTGACCATAGGAGGACCTTGAATCCATAATGCACACCTAGTGTTTGATAAAATGCTCAAGTGAGTTACAACTATGACCTCCTGCCTAATTTATGTTCAATTTTGCTATATCTCTAAATAGATCGAAGTGGCTAAGATTTCCGGAACATTATAGTAATTTAAAAAGCTCGAGGTAAGATATGTTGGCTAAACTCTTCTCTTAGAATTGAACCCCACAAAATCCTTGTAAGTCCCGTGATGCGTGTTATAAATTGATTATTCAAAATAAGCCTTGTTTCAAATAATTATGCGTTCAATATGTATTCCAAATATTCTTGTTATGTTGAGTCAATGTTGAGAATGTGGTTTAAGTATAGGCTGTGTGTTATGACATTTTGATTTAATAACATGATTCTAATGAAGGCTATCATGTCAATTGTGTGAGAAATCACATGTCCCTAAGATCCTAAATTGCCCAACTATGTGTTTAAAGTCTTAACTAGAAAGACCTTGTTGTTGATTGTCCATAATTATATTTGAAAGGGAAAGAAGAGAGTATGAAATATGATGTGCGGCCAACGTGCCAAGAATGACATTGCGTTATGTCCAATGGTGCCAATAAAAGGAATGACATGTAAAAAAATATGAAATGAGTGGTAAATCCTTTTTATAACAAATGTCTTGGGAATATAGTTTAGCCACCAAGGAAGGGTAGGTAGGAAAAACCTAACCCCGAACCTACATGTGCCGGTGTAGGAGTGATTGAGGGTAAACCCCCATGTTAATGTGATGAGATTGTTTCCCCTTATATGGGACGAGATTCGTGTGTTGAGATGTTTCCCCGTAAATGGGATGAGACTATTGCTAGAACCCACACAATATTGTGGTAAGACGGCTTAGTCGGTCGGGTTGAGATCAGATGCCATGCCGCGCACGTGGTAGTATTGCGAGTGTATGTCTCGGAGTGAGACGACTTATCCAGTCAGGCTGAGATCAGACTCCGTGCTAAAAAAAGATCTCCCAACTTAAATTACAGAAATTTACATACAATTTAACTTTTCCCTAACTTGACACCTTGATACTGTTTGAGTCTCCTATTGATTTCATGTTTTATTCTCCGTTTATTATTACTCATTATATTTAGAGGGGGTTTAGTTTTTCATGCTAGTACTATTCCATATGCACTGACGTCCCCTTTGCCGGGGGCGCTGTATCTTTAATGGATGCAAGTGGTTCCATAGCAAGTGGTATTGATCAGTGATAGCAACAAACCTCTCCTTAGCTGACTTGGTGAGCCCCACTTCATTTCGGGGTCCTATATCTCTTATCCTTTCTACATAGCATTTTGCGGAATAGCTGGAGCCTTGTTGCCGCCACTGTCATAGCACTCTTTTGTTCCTATTAGAGGCTCCATAGACATAGTGTAGTTTGTATCCACTTTTGGGAAGGTTAAACTAAAAATGTTTTAATCGTATCATTTGTTCCACTTTAACTATGATTGTACAATGTACTGTTTTGGAGACTTGTCAATGACATAAATAATGGAAATGAATTAGTGTTATTCACATGACCTCTTACTGTCGAATTAATGAAATGTATTCTTTTCTTTATTAATTGGTGACTTGGGTAGACGGTGATGTGCAGGATTTCTCGACGGGGGTAACTCTGTTGGGCGCCGATTGCGCTCTCCGAGGTCGGGGCGTGACAGAAGTTGGCTCAGTTCCACATTAGAGAGATCGTCTGTTTACATGGGGTGCCTATTTCCATTATTTCGAATTGAGTACTCAGTTCACATCCCACTTTAGGAGAGATGTTCAATGAGAGTTGGGTACACAGGTAAAACTTAATACAACATTTCATCCGTAGATGGATGGACATTCCAAGCGGATTGCTATCCTTGAGGATATGTCGAGACCCTGTGCTATCCATTTGGAGGCCATTGGGATCCGTTATGTAATACCATGTATCATTGGACTAGGAATTGAACCGTCCGACACAAGTAAATTTAATAGAACCCACAAGAATAAGGTTGTGTTAAAGTATACATATCGAAAGCTTAGTGTATAAAAGTATCCAGTCTCCAAATGATTCAAGACTTCAAAATGCGACAACAACGATTGGAAATAATGTTGTGCTTTCCCAAGGAGGCTACAGACTAATACCATATTATATGGTCCTCATTCAAGTGTACTAGGTGTTTTGAAAGTTGATTAAGGTATAAGGAGAGCCCTATCACAAAGTCAAATTAGAAGTTACACGTACCCATACTTCAAACAAGCATACCTACATGTGTAGAATGAGTTAGGCGGTGAATTACGTATCAGATTGAAGCTCTTCTAGTCTAGATTCCAATGCAATGAACCATTTGTTAATCTAATCTTGTTATAAAATGATAAGAACATTTTACTACGAACCTGCGCAGTGCCCAATGAACACCTGCACGTAACACCTCCTAGGTTAAGTCGGCCAAACATTACGTTTTATAAAGTGAAACTTCGAGAATTCATCCTTAGTCACCTGCTAAACATCTTGGGGCATTATCTATCAATTTTCTCCTCTTCTCTCACACTCTAAGATCAAGGTAAGTATTTAATATACTGTTCTAGCTTAAATCATCATCAATGATATGAATCTCACCTCAATCCATCTTTGAGTTTTAGAAGCAAGGTCTTTCTATTAGTAAATTTAAGTGAAGAACTTCCAGGGTTCTATAAACAAGAATGAAATCTTCTTCTAATCTATGACATGTTTTTTGGTGAGAACTCAAGGGAAGGTAATTTGAAGTCGTGTGTCCATGGTTTTTTATTTGTTTGAGATAGTGAAGGGCTATCTTATATGTTTATGAAATAAGGGACGTATTGGTTGGCTTTATAAGATGTTTAGTGTGTTGTTGCGATCTATGAGAGAGGGAGGGAGTGGTGAAACACAATTGTGAAAGAACCTTGGAACTTTACACTCCTTAAGTGTTTGACAAATTACATAAATGATTGGAGAAAATGTTTGGTTGTTAACATAAGTTCCTAATATCATTATTGTAATAGATTCAACCTCCAACATATTTTGATCGTCAAAATATGCTAAGGATTTTTATCGAGGTACGCAAGTCTGAATCCTCATCCTCGCTAAGGCATGACCTCCCAATTACTTTTTCCCTCTTATATGAGTGCTTGAGGCCTTAGATGATAAAAGTACTTGAGTCACCATGTCATTTGTTATTTGGGTACACACACTCTCACTTCTTATTGTTCCTATGGTGTCGAGCATTCATTTGTGATCATATATGATCCATAGTCCTTCATTTGAGATATCCATGTCATATGTGCTAATGGAATCACTTGCCCAAAGCATGACGATCATGTTTGATAGTGTGTTATGCCTTCCATAAGCTAATGGAATGGTATACCAAGAATGTTAATCATTTTCTCATGTGCTACTTGATATAATTGATCCCCTGCATAGCACGAGGCCTTTGTGGCTTAATCATCTCATGTGATCCTGTGCACGAGTCCTAGCAACTTAATCACTTGCTTATCTGTTATATGCCCTTGTGGATCACCTGCTCATGTTAAATATTAATCTCAAAGACTTAAGAACATGTGTTGTTACACCCTATTTTGCACTAGTCAAAACAAGATTCAACTTGTGGTTTCCTTGCTGTTGATGAAAGAGAGTCGACACTTAATATTTAAAGGTATATTAGGGTGTCTATTTAATTAGTAAGTCGTATTCTTTATTAGTCTGCTAACCGGTGAGATTATGAGTAAGGGTTCTTGTTCTTCTAGGGGGAAGGTGTCAGGCAATCCTTAAAATCTACCTGAGGTAGCTCCATAGAACTTAGACTAGATTTTAGGACTAATTGTTTGTATTATGTGTAGATAATATTTAAAATGGTGTGGCATACTGTATATTAGGGCATAATACTTACAAAAGAATTGTGTATTTTAAAAAGGCATGATATATAGGAGTCTTGAAAATATAATGTTAGTGTATGTATTCTTGAAAAAACTTTAACAATGTGTGTCATGTTTGTATTTAGGAAAGGCATGTGAAAAGAAGAGCTAAGTTAAAACATTTTGTTCCTGAGGCATGGAATTTCAGGTTACTCTAGTGAGATGAAGATGTTATAAAAGTAAACCTAATATATACCTCGACTTCTTAAATATTTGAAGGTATCGTTTGAAAATCTGTGTTTGAGCGGCAACCCCTTAGTTGTTGAAAATAGTTGATTTCCTTTTAGAAGGCTAACTTGCAATTCAATTCTGATTTTCCTTTCAAAAGAGGGGTTTTCGCCTCTTGTTAGGCTTTTGGAAGTCAAAATCTTTAAGAAGAGTTAGCAAAACACATAGCAGATTAATTGTATAAACAACTTATTATTGGCGAATGGGGAATTAGTTACTAACTAATACTTCTTTTGATATTATGTTCTTTAAGGCTTGCCTAAGTTTCTTTATATGATTTAAGATATAAAGTAAAGCATTTAATCTAATATATAATTATTGTATACATGTAAGAAAAAACAACAATAATGCAGCAAAATGCAATAAGGCAGTAAGGCTATGGCAATGAGGCAGTAAATAATAAAGGATTCAAGAGAAGAGGATTGGACTATGGTGTTTGGGCCTCAAATAGGGAGAAAACAACTTCGGATAGTAACACTTCAATCTTCAATGAAAACCAAAATGTTAACCCAAAAATTCAGCCCCGGGCTCGTACTTAGGAACCCGACAAAACTCAAAATATCCAAACGAGTCCAACCATAACAAAATTATTCAATTCCGACATCAAATCGGCCTTCAACAATCACCATTGTTGTGTGGTCGACCCATAACCCCACAAGTTCAAATATTTGATTAGTTCTCAAATCTGAGTATAAATTGATGTTCAAAGTCTCAAAATACACTCTCTTAAGTTTTAATTAAAAACACTCTTTCTACTCTATTAATCCTTGACTTATGTGTGATAATCCATGGGGCCACATTATATATAATTAAAACCAAGTTAGAAATACTTACCCTCAAGATTTGGATGAAATGCCTCTTTAAAATTGCCTTCTCCCATTCATAAAAACTCAAAAATGACGGAAATGAGAAAAAAGGCAAATTCTAGACATAAATTACCCCTGAAAACAATTAACCCTTCCTAATCATGACCATCATATTCGTGATCACGATGTATACGCTGGTCCATTTCTTCTTCGTTGCAGCCACTACCTTCGCGATGGTGATGCACAATTGGGTATCTTCAAAATCTACAGTTATACCCTTCAGTAAAATAACCATAACATCTCATTCAAATTTCTAAATGACCAACAATCTAAATACTTGAAAACCAGACTCAGAGGGCTTCAACTTTCATTTGAATCTTCCCCGAAATCCTTAAATATTTCATGATATAATCTTTCGAATTCAAACCACTGTCAGTAGAAATTTCTTGTATGCAATACTGAACAACCCTCAGCGATTGCAATTCACACAACCCAAATTTCACTTTAGTCTTCATGATCGTGAACCTATTTGTGGTGATTGCGATTCAGAGCTCTGCTGTCAAGAACCTGCATTTGCTAAGTTGCAAAAAATGATCTGAAATAACCCCGAAACTCATCTGCACTCCTCGGGACCCCATCCACGCATCCTAACAAGTTTTTATACCTATACTAACTTGTCCAAAGGCATGAAATGATAAGAACAATATCAAACAAAAAATCTCAAACTGTCTTAAGTTTAAAATTTCAACTTTCGACCATAAGTGCCAAATCAACCTCGAGCCACTTGAGACCCAAATTGAGCACACATACACATCCAAAATTATCATAAAAACTTACTAGAATCATCAAATCATGAATATGAGATTGTTTACCCATAATGTTGACTTTGATCAACATTTGTTAACTTAAAGCCCCAAGTTGTCAAACAAGTATTCCAAATCACTCCCGAACCTCTCGGAATATGAACCAACCATACATAAAAGTCATCATGAGCCTATTTGAGTTCTTAAATCATATAACAAGATGCTAGAACTCTAAATGACCAGTTGGGGCGCTACATTCGTTTCTACTTAAATATATGTTCGACCTCGAACGTGCCTATGTTTATTACAAAGCCTTCAAGTAGCTATATAAACTCATCATACACATTCTCATGGGTGATCTCAGCTCACCTCCATCCTAATAAATCTATTAACAACCTACCTGGTGATTCCTCCTTCAACATTAGATTATAAGCCTTTAAACCCAACTTCAATACTCAGAATTTCTCCAAGATGCAATTCTTGTATATATTTATTGTATCAATCCCAATAACCTATATCGACTCATAAATTTACTTGAAATATTCAACCACATGATATAACCCATAACTCATATACCCAGAGCAATATCATTTGACCGCAATAACTGCTCCCAAACTCGGTACCAATAATATGCCAATTGAAATAGATCATTCTTCCAAGCCTTGAAAACACTCCTAATAATGAAAGAAATATGTTTAAACTCATAACTACCCATTATATCAAAAAGTCATGGATTTCTCTTATCCGGTTAGAACCATCGCATGTCATAGGCTGCTTATGTCACAACTCAAAATCCATCAAAGGTCGTGAAGGAACCTAACCCCCTTTCTAAGTAATCCAACATAGAATAGCAGTTATAAAAGAAAATTATTAAGTAATTAATAGTGTCATTGTATAAGTAATAAAGTGAAATTAGTCTCCATAAAAAATAAGTTTAACCACGACTGTAACTGTATCACAAAACGTCCAAAACCTAATGTCACATCATCACGAGCATCTATCAAGAGTAAATAGTCTCAACTGAGCAACATCATTTGTCGAGAAGGAAATAAATAGACAGAGATGAATATGGAAATAAGGGAGACTCCATGTGCTGCATTTCTAATCAAGTAAAGAAGCTCACCTCAAAGTCTCCAAATGTACTCCTACTCTGCTAGATGGGTACCACTAGTATCGGCCTCAGACCCTTCAAAAAAATGTATGGAAGAGTAGTATTAGTACAAACAACGATAATGAGTAAGTATCAAGTATAGCCTAGAAGAAGTAGTAGCGAGGATTGACTCTAACACCTACTAAAAGTCCAAATATCAAGTGAGACCATAAATAAGATATGAAATAAGATATAACATCTTTAAATAAATTCAAAAGAAAAAGTAGTAGTAGATATAGAATTTAGGCATGCTTGTCAGATAAATAGGAAGTCAAATTATTCAATTCTTACATATGGCATGATGTATATCAATCAACCGTCATATAAAAGCTACTACATGAGTCTAAGATGTAAATTCATGCTCATAATCCACTCTCAATCCTCACAACATAATCCATGTGCCTGACACCGTCCACATGTCCAAACCAAGCACCAATCTGATTGCCTGCATTCATAGAGCTCAAAGTAACATGGGTAATCACCTGATTCTGGAGGGAGAAATCCATATCCAAGCATTGTTGCAGCGTCCAACTTGATCAAATCATAATACCTTTGTGTTGTGCAACTCGATCAAATCAAATGAATTCGCACGAACTACTTACGTGCCATAACAACTCAATCTACTCACATGCCCCGAAACGCCAAAGTTCTCAAGTTTACTCAATATGCACTCTCCCATTCATACATATTTTTTATGAAATAATGCAATTATGAAGCATCGAGACATGGTAATAAAAATGCTAACAAAAGTTCACATAGTTTAAAGATGGTTATGGATAGTCATTTAATTTAGTTCATCGTGACAATTCAACAATCTAATTTGAAATTCATAAGTCTTATTATGATATTTAAAATGAGTACAAATGAATCATGTAGCCACTAAATCATGAATAAAATAAGATAAGTGTATGACTACGGCGAATGAGAAAACTCCACATAGCAAAATGAACCCTTTATGCCCAATTCAACAAGTCCTAACATTAGCATGGTCTAATCATAATAGAGATCCATCACATAGTCATATAATCAATAAACATAGATAATAAATACATATTGTAAAAATAAAGTATTTTATAAATTTAACACTATCCAGATGTGGTCATGTCACGACCCAAATTCCTAACCCACAGTATCGTGATGGTGCCTAACACAATACTTGCTAGGCAAGACAATGTTAGAAATTTAATTAACCATTTTCTCTTTAAATTTACCTATACATAACAAAATAATTTTTAAAGATAACTAAATCTAATAATTCCCAATAAGTAACTCCATGAATAATAATAATAACCCAATAAATAAGTCGAACCTCGAACTAAATATATATAACCATAAGCCTACCCAGAGTCTGATGTCACAATTCACAAACTACTAAGAATACTACAATTAATGGGATGAAATAAGTATATATGTCTGTTTCGAATGAAATAAAACAACACTAAATAGTGTAGAGAAGACTCCATGAGTCTGCGAACGCCATCAGATCTACCTCTTGTCTCCAATGAAAATGCGCAGCTACTAAAATCTCCTAACTCTGTCCGATACCTGAATCTGCATAAAATAGTACAGAGTGTAGTATCAGTACAACAGACCCCATGTACTGAGTAAGTGCCGAGCCTAACCTCGACGAAGTAGTGACGACGCTACGGCGGGAAAATTAGCAATATAACCTGTGAACAATCAATAATAAAGCAAGAAAGAAAATAATACTAATAATACTAAATAACCAGTAACTTGTAACAATAAATAAGAACAACTCGGATAATTGTTTTCAGATATAAGCTATAATCAATTCCTCAAAATTTCCAAGTTTCGATTAAAAAGAAAAAATCAGAGTATGAAAACCTTTTAATAAAACCAGAGTTTTCCAAATCCTTATTTTTGAAAATCAGTAAAACATAATTATTCTCCCTTATCGCTCCTTGTTGCGGCGCGCAACGTGATCCCACCTGTCCACCCTTATTGTTCCTACCTATATATATATCACCCTTATTTCTCCTATTGCGGCGTGCAACCCGATCCCACATGTCGACCCTTATCACACTTGTTGCGACGTGCAACCCGCTCCCACCAGACATATAATATCAGTTTATTTACAAAAACTTTCACAATTCTGGCCAAGACTTTAACCACATTTTTGTATCAACAATTGTAAACACAAGCTATAAAACTCATAAACTTCATCAATTATCATTTCACAATGAAACCAACCAGAAATTTATACATATCGTAACACTGACATCTAGCTCAATCCTTATGTAACATAACAAAACCAAGAAAATAGCCAACGCTTCCAAAATACTTGAAACAATACTTAACAATAAGTTAACGAATCCAAATCGATATATAAACATCAATGATCATGAAACAATAAGCCCGTAAGAAAATAATTTGAAATGGGGAAAGGGATCATGTTAAGCAGATAATTTGGGGGTGCATAGATACTCGTCGCCTCACCTATACACCACAAACATGTAATTTCACATAGCAATTAAGTTGGGAATTCCTATTCCCTCAAGTCAACGTTAAACCAAGCAGTTACCTCAAATTCGCAGGCCACTCACTGCTCAATTATAACTTTTTCTTTCGAATTCACCTCCAACACACTCGAATCCAATCATAATTATCTTGATATCATTAATTAAGGCTAAAGGAAGTAACTTTACCGAAAATTTATGATTTTCCTAAGTTCTCTAAAAAAAGTTAAAATCCGACCCCGGGCCCGCTTGGTCAAAACTCGGGATTCGGACCATATTACGTTTACCCATTCAACCCCGAGCCCGAATATGTAATTAGTTTCGAAATCCGACCCCAATTCGAGGTTAAAATTCAATTTTTACAAAATTTCATAATTCTACCCGAACCCTCTGTTTTTACTATGAAAATTCTTAATTTTTGATTGAAAAGTGATGAAAAACATTGGGTAATTGCAAGAAAAGAGTTTATGATCATTTTCTAACACCTTGAGGATGAATTTGTGTGAATAAAATCACCTATAGGTCTTTGTAGTTCGAAAATAGGTGAAAAATAGGTTCTGCCCGAGGTTTAAAACTATTTTTATATGACTAGGCAGGCCTTCATCACGTTCGCGATGGGCCTGCCGCGTTCGTGATGGTTCATGACCAATGGCCTTTGCGTTCGCAACCAGGAGTCCATGTTCGCATAGAAAAATGCAACTACCCTCCCCCAAGTCCCGTTTACACAGTGCGTTCGCGTGGCCTGGACGCGTTCCCGAAGCTTTAGCCCACCAGTGCTCCGCGTTCACGTACTGAGCTCCGCGTTCACGTCCTGAGCTCCACGTTCACGTCCTGAGCTTCGCGTTCGCATAGAACAAAAATGGCCCCAATGCACATTACTCTACGCATTTGCGAGTGAAGCAAGCGAATGTGAAGAACAATTTACCTGCGCACCAGAAACAGTCATGACAACATAATTTCTTAAGTGTAAATCATCTCGTAGCGTACCCAAAATTCACCCGAGCTCTCGGGGCTCCAAACCAAAAATCCACGCATGTCTAAAAACATCATAAGGACTTGCTCGTGCGATGAAATCATGAAAATAACATCTAAAACTATGAATTTAACCTCAAAACTCATCATTTTTCTCAAGAACACTCAAATTTCACTATTTCCCTACCGGACGTCCGAATCATGTCCAATCAACTCCAATTCTCACCAAATCTCACAGATAGTACTTAAATACTATAACAAATTTTTACCGAGCTCCAACACCAAAATACGGGCCCGATATAAATGGTTTCCAATATTAATTCATTTCTTCATTTCATTAAGAATTCAGCAAAATAATTTTCTTTAAAAATTGATTTCTAATGCTAGGGACCTCGGAATTCAATTTCGGGCATACGCCCAAGTCCCATATTTTACTGTGGACCTTCCGGGATTATTGAAGCACGGATCCGGATCCATTCACTCAAAAGGTTGAACCAAGTCAACTAAAACCAAATTTTAAATTTCAAAAATTATTATTTCTCAAATTTTCACACAAAAGCTTTCCGTTTCACGCCTGGATTGCGTGCACAAATCGAGGTAAATAAAATTAATATTTAAGGCTAATGAGACTAGAATGGAGTCTTAATTTATAAGATGATGTAACGACCCGGCCGGTTGTTCAGTGAGATTTACCCCGTTTCCCCCATTCTGCTTTATCGTATATTGCTTAGCCTGTTTATGTTGTGTTGGGTCAGTTGGTTTGGATCCGGAGTGGTCACGATGAGAATTGAGGCATTTAGTCTCCTAAAGTAGCCTAATAGTTGAAAAAGTCAACTGAGAGTTGACTTATTGGTGAACGACCTCGGAATGAAAATTTTATGGCTCGGATAGCTTCTTTAGGTAATTTGGAACTTAGGAGAGTGTTCGGAATGAAGTTTTGATGTCCGGAGTAGAATTAGGCTTGAATTGGCGAAAGTTAGTTTTTGGCGATTTTCGGTCGGTAGTGGAAAATAGTCTATCGGGGTTGGAATGGGATTCCGAAAGTTGGAACAGGTCCATAATGACATTTTGGATATGTGTGCAAAATTTCAAGTCAATCGGAGGTGTTTTGATTGGTTTCGGCGTCGTTGGCGAAAGTTGGAACTTTCAAAGTTCATAGGCTTGAATTTGATGTAATTTTGGTTTTTTCATGTTGTTTTTGTTGTTTCGAAGGCTCGAATAAGTTCGAATAATGTTATGGGGTGTGTTGGTATGTTTGGTTGGGCTACTAGGGGTTCGAGAATGATTTCGGATTGTTGGCGGAGTTTTGAACTTGGAAAATTTCAGCAAATGGCCGCTGGTGTAAGTTTCTGGTGTTGGCCGCACCTGCGAATGGGTAGCCGCAGGTGTGACGTTGTAGGTGCGAAAGGAAATTCACAGGTGCGAAAGGAGGCTAGGCAGGAGAAGTCCGCAGGTGCGAAGTGTTGGCCGCACCTGCAAAGTCGCAGGTGCGGAGAAAAGACCGCAGGTGCGAGAATTGGCCCGTTAGTGGGATGTCGCAGGTGCGCATCTGGGACCGCAGGTGAGGGTCCACAGTTGATATTAAAGGTCCGCAGGTGCGGAATTGCTAGGCAGACTAGTATAAAAGAGGCCTCCGTGAAATTTTAGTTATTTCACCATTGTTGCATGCGGTTGGAACTCATTTGAAGGCAATTTGAAGAGAGAATTCGTGGGTCTTCGGTGGAGGTAAGTTACCGGGTTATTAAAGTATATTCCATGCTATTTTGTTCGGATTAGGCTTGTAAATTGAAGGATTAAAGTAGAAAAAGGTTGGGAAGAATGGGTGGAGGATTGGAAAATTCTTTTAGAAATTTGGGTAGGCAATTGTGGTCCGATTGTGGTGTTTTTTGTATGTGTAGAATCGTGGGAGAACGAGGTCTCTAGTGATGTAAATTCTATCGAATTACGAGACATGGGCCCAGGGCTCGGGTTTGCCGAATTTCGAGATTTTTGTATAAATTGATAGTTTTCGATTGGGTTGTGTTCCTTTAATATATATTGATGATGTTAAACGGGTTTTGGTTAGATTCGGAGCAATCGAGAGCCAATTTGAGGGGCAAGAGCATAGCGGACTAGTATTGTGGCCCAGTAGATGTAAGTAATGGTTATAAATCTTGTCCTGAGGGTATGAAGCCCCGAACTTCATATTTCTCACTGATTTTAGAATGGCGCACATGTCGGATGACGAGTATGTGGCGCGCACTGATTTTTGGATTGGACTTGGTCCTCTCCGCGGCAGCTATGGGGTTACGTATTTTACTCTAAAGCATATGTTAAATTGTGTTCTAAAGATTATTGAAANCAAAAATGATGTTTTGGGTCGAGTACCCCGTTTTTACTGATTTGCCCGAGGGGCTTTTGAGAGGTTCTACTGAGTGAGGCCGAGGGCCTGATTGTGAGAATATGATACGCCACGAGGTGGCTTGATATTAGCGCTTGGGCTGAAGGAGCCCCTCCGGAGTCTGTGCACACCCCCAATGAGCGCAGGCACCTACTGAGTGCTGAATGCTGAGTGATTGGGAGGCATGAGTAACCGTGAGGTTGCCCGAGGGGCTGTTACTGAGTGGCTGTGAGAAGCTGAGTGATGTTCTGCCCGAGGGGCGATTTATGAATCATGTTTCTTCCCGAGGGGCTACTTATGATTTATTTCATTTTCTTACAAAATCTTTCGGTTTGAAATTGTTGAAAATGTACATTTTCAAAGGATTTTTCGGAAATTGGTTTTAAGGCATGATGATTTCATATATCTATGTATATACTGTTGGAAAGAAAGGCTGTGCATATTGTAAATTGATGATATTGATTTTTATGTGTTTTCTTGCTGCTTAGACTTGATTTATTTCCATTACTACTGAGTTGGCGTACTCACTTTAGTCCCTGCACCCCTATGTGCAGATTCTTGTGCAGATACCGAACATTAGCTATCTATTCTGTGCGGAGCCGGAGTGCAGGATATAGAGGTAGCTGTTCGGCGTCCGCAACATCTCTGTTTTCCCTTCTTTTTGTATCTAGCTATTTATTCAGAGGTTTTGTTTTATAATAGTAGACCTTTTTGGCTTATCTCTCTTAGATGCTCATAACATGTTGGCTCCGGGATTTGGGGTTGGTTGCACTGTTTATTGGCCTAATGTATTTAGTAAACTCTGTATAGTTTATGAAATGTTTGTAATTGGTTGGGATTTTGAATGAAACTGAAAATATGTGATTGTTGGCAAGCCTAGTTCCGCGATAGGCGCCATCACAGCCGGTTTAGGATTTGGGGTCGTGACGGTTTGGTATCAGAGCCTTGATTACATAGGAATCAACGGTCATGAGCAGGTTTAGTAGAGTCTTGCGGATCGCTACGGAGACATCTATACTTATCATCGAGAGGCTGCAAAACTCTTAGGAAAAATTTCTATCTTTCTTGAACTCTTTTGTGCTACTCTATTGATTCTTGAAATCTAAACTCACGTTGTTTCATTCTCACAGATGGTGAGGACAAGCAATACCGATCAGGGTGACCAGACACCATCTAGACCAGCGAGAGGTCGAGGCCGTGGTAGAGGTAGGGGCCAGCCCGCACAACTTCCAGGACAATACCTCACGATCCCTCTATCGTTCAGGATCAGGTTCCCGCCGATGATGATCCAGCGGGACAGGCTCAGGCACCGGAAGTGCCTATTATTATTCCGGGTCTTCAAGAGACCCTGTCTCAGATATTGACAGTCTGCACCAGCTTGGCTCAGGCAGTCGCTATGTCTTCTACTGCCACCACAGCTCAGGCCGGGGGAGGCAATCAGACTCCAGCTGCTCGGACACCTGAGCAGGCTCTATGGGGTATTCAGGCACCAGGAGCAGCCCCAGCTCAGCCGGTTGCTCCGGTCCAGGATTATGTGGTCCCTGCTATGCCTGAGGATGAGCAGCGCAGGTTGGAGAGGTTTAGCAGACTTCAGCCTCCGAGTTTCAGTGGTACAGAGAGCGAGGATGCCCAGGGGTTTCTAGATAAGTGCTAGAGGATACTACATACTGCGGGTATTTTGGAGACCAGTGGGGTCTCATTTGTTACATTTCGGTTTGCGAGTGTCGCCTTTACCTGATGGGAGTCATTCGAGAGGCGTAGGCCGGTTGGTTCAGCACCTCTCACCTGGAAGCAGTTCTCCATGATCTTTTTGGATAAGTATGTTCCTCAGTCCTACAGAGAGGAGCACCGCAGGCAGTTTGAACAGCTGCGCCAGGGAGAGTTATCAGTTACTCAGTACGAGATGAGGTTTTTCGAGTTGGCTAGGCATGATTTTGAGATTGTCCCTACTGATAGGGAGAGGATAAGGAGGTTTGTAGATGGTCTTACTTATCAGCTCCGGCTATTTATGACTCAGGAGAGAGTATCAGGTGCTTCATTCGAGCAGGTTGTTGACATAACTCGAGATATTGAGTCGGTTCACCACCAGGAGCGGGAGGAGAGAGGCCAAGAGGCCTCGTGGATCGGGCAGTTCTAGTGGTGCTCTCTTCAGGGGGCAGTTTCAGCAGGGTAGGGGTCGTTCATTCAGGCCTCCTTAGTCAGCCTGCCCAGCGTATAGTGTTGCATCTTGGGGGAATGGACCCCATGGTTCTCAACCAGGCCATACTTCATTTGGTGCCCTTCCAGCTCAGAGTGCAGCTCGAGCACCCCTAGTTCAAAGTTCTCCTATGCATGAGTCTTCTAGTGGCCGTTTTGGTGCCCGAGGTTTCTTGCAGTCCCCGCCTCCAGCTCTAGGGAGTTTTTTGAGTGTGGAGAGTTTGGGCACATGTGGAGGAAGTGTCCCCGTCGTCCCGGTGGTTCTTCTTAGCAGAGGGGACAGCCCTCGACTTCAGCTCCAGTTACTTCACCACCTGCCCAGGAAGCTAGGGGTGGTAGTCAGTCAGCGAGAGGCCGCCCTAGAGGGAGAGGTCAGGACCGCATGTATGCATTTCCAGCCAGGCCAGATGCTATGGCCTCAGATGCCGTGATTGCACGTATTTTCTCAGTCTGTTACCGAGATGCTTTGGCTTTATTTGACATTGGCTCTACATATTCCTATGTTTCTTCATATTTTGCCCGTTTTCTGGATATGCCGCGTGAGTCTCTAGTCACCTATGTTCATGTGTCGACTCCGGTGGGGGATACTATTGTTGTGGACCGTGTGTATCGGACGTGCATGATATCTATTGGGGGTCTGGAGACCCGAGTGGACCTACTATTACTCAGCATGTTCGATTTTGATGTGATATTAGGCATGGATTGGTTATCTCCGTGTCATGCTATTCTTGATTGTCACGCTAAGACCGTGACCTTAGCTATGCCAGGATGTCGAAGGGTTGAGTGGAGAGGTTCTTCTGAGTATATGCCTAGCAGGGTGATTTCCTACCTGAAGGCTCAGCGCATGGTTGAGAAAGGGTGTTTATCTTATCTGGCCTTTGTGAGGGATGTCAATGGTGAGAATCCCGCTATTGATTCGGTTCCTATGGACCGTACTTTCCGGACGTGTTTCCAGGCATGCCACCTGACAGGCACATTGATTTTGGTATTGACTTGGTGTCGGGCAATCAGCCTATTTCAATTCCACCTTATCGTATGACACCATCGGAGCTAAAGGAATTAAATGAGCAGCTTCAGGAACTCCTAGATAAGGGGTTCATTCGGCCTAGTGTGTCACCTTGGGGTGCACCGGTGTTGTTCGTGAAGAAGAAGGATGGGTCCATGCGTATGTGTATTGACTATCGGCAGCTGAACAGAGTTACGGTGAACAACCGGTATCGCTTGCCTCGTATAGATGACTTGTTTGAATAGTTGCAGGGTGCCAGGGTATTTTCAAAGATTGACTTACGTTCGGGTTATCATCAGTTGAAGATTCGGGGGCCAGACATCCCGAAGACTGCTTTCAAGACTAGGTATGGTCATTATGAGTTCTTGGTTATGTCATTTGGGCTGACCAATGCCCCAGCTGCTTTCATGCAATTGATGAACAACGTGTTTCATCCTTACCTTGATTCTTTCATCATTGTGTTCATTGATGACATCCTGGTTTATTCTCGTAGTCAGGAAGAGCATGCTCAACATTTGAGAGTTGTGTTACAGAGGTTGATGGAGGAGAAGCTTTATGAAAAATTCTCCAAGTGTGAGTTTTAGCTTGGCTCAGTAGCTTTCTTGGGTCACGTGGTGTCTAGTGAGGGTATTCAAGTTGATTAGAAGAAGGTAGAGGCGGTGCAGAGTTGGCCCAGACCATCCTCAGCTACAGAGATTAGGAGTTTCCTTGGTTTGGCGGGATATTACCATCACTTTGTGGATGGATTCTCTTCTATTGCTTTGCCTTTGACCAGATTGACCTAGAAGGGTGCTCCATTCAGATGGTCTGATGAGTGTGAGGACAGCTTTCAGAAGCTCAAGTCAGCATTGACCAGAGCTCCGGTACTAGTTTTGCCTACTGGTTCGGGTTCTTACACAGTCCATTGTGATTCTTCTAGAGTTGGTTTGGGAGCGGTATTGATGCAGGACGGTAGGGTGATTGCCTACGCATCTAGACAGTTGAAGGTGCACGAGAAGAATTATCCAGTGCACGATCTTGAGTTAGCTGCCATTGTTCATGCCTTGAAGATTTGGCGTCATTATTTGTATGGAGTGTAGTGTGAGATTTTCACTGATCATCGTAGTTTGCAGTATCTGCTGAGGCAGAAGGACTTGAATTTGCATCAGAGGAGATGGTTAGAGCTTCTCAAGGATTATGACCTCACTATCTTATATCATCCGGGAAAGGCCAATGTAGTGGCCGATGCCCTGAGTCGCATAGCGGAGAGTTTTGGGGAGTCTAGACTACCTTCCAATAGCAGAGCGACCATTATCCCTTGATGTTAAGGCCTTAGCGGGTCAGTTGGTGGGATTGGATCTATTAGAGCCCCCGTGGGTATTGGCTTGTGTAGCCTCTATGTCTTCTCTCTATGATCAGATTAGAGCACGCAAGTATGATGATCCATATTTGCTTGTTCTTCAGGATAGGGTCTGTCGCGATGATTCAAGGGATGTGGTTATTGGTGATGATGGGTTCATGAGGATGCAGGTCCAGATTTGCGTGCCCAATGTAGATAGGCTTCGAGATTTGATTCTAGCGGAGGCCCATAGTTCGCGGTATTCCATCCATCCGGGTGCCACAAAGATGTATCAGGATTTGAGGCTGCATTATTGGTGGAGGCGGATGAAGAAAGATATTGTTGAGTTTGTGGCTCGGTGTCTCAACTGTCAGCAGGTCAAGTATGAGCACCAGAGACCAGGTGGATTGCTTCAGAGATTTGATATTCCGGAGTGGAAGTGGGAGCGGATCACCATGGACTTCGCAGTTGGACTCCCACGGACTTCGAGTAGGTTTGATCCTACATGGGTTATTGTGGATCGGCTGACCAAGTCCGCGCACTTCATTCTTGTTGGTACTACTTATTCTTCGGAGCGGTTAGCTGATATTTATATCAGGGAGATTGTCAAATTGCATGGGGATCCAATTTCTAGCATTTCCGACAGAGGTACTTAGTTCACATCTCAGTTTTGGAGAGCCGTATAGAGAGAGTTGGGTACTCAGGTCGAGTTGAGCACATCATTTTATCCTCAGACCGACGGGCAGTCAGAGCGTACCATTCGGATTTTGGAGGATATGTTGCGTGCTTGTGTGATTGACTTTGGTGGTTCATGGGACCAATTTCTGCCACTAGCGGAGTTTGCATATAAAAACAGCTATCAGTCGAGTATCCAGATGGCTCTGTATGAGGCTTTATATGGTAGGAGGTGCAGGTCATCGGTTGGTTGGTTTGAGCCGGGCGAGGCTAGGCTATTGGGCACAGACTTGGTTCAGGATGCGTTGGGTAAGGCGAAGTTGATTCAGGAGCGGCTTTGCACGACGCAGTCTAGGCAGAAGAGTTATGCGGACCGAAAGGACCGAGATGTGTCTTTCATGGTTGGGGATAAGGTGTTGCTGAAGGTGTCGCCCATGAAGGGTGTTATGAGATTCGGGAAGAGGGGAAAGTTGAGTCTCAGGTTCATTGGGCCATTTGAGGTGCTTCAGAGGGTTGGGGAGGTGGCTTATAGTCTTGCTATGCCTCCCAGTTTATCGAGTATTCATCCGGTGTTCCATGTTCCGATGCTCCGGAAGTATGTTGGTGAAGCGTCTCATGTTTTGGACTTCAGCACAGTTCAGCTCGAGGGTGATATGTCATATGAGGTAGAGCCAGTGGCTATTTTGGGTCGACAGGTCAGAAAGATGAGGTCTAAGGATATAGTTTCAGTGAAGGTTCAGCGGAGAGGGCACCCGGTGGAGGATGCCACCTGGGAGACCGAGCGGGAGATGCGGGACAGATATCCTCACTTATTCGAGACTCCAGGTATGTTTCTAGATCCGTTCGAGGACGAACGTTTGTTTAAAAGGGGGAGGATGTAACGACCCGGCCGGTCGTTCCGTGAGATTTACCCTGTTTCCCCGATTTCTGCTTTATCATATATTTCTTAGCCTGTTTATGTTGTGTTGGGTCAATGGTCATGGTGAGAATTGAGGCATTTAGTCTCCTAAAGTAGCCTAATAGTTGAAAAAGTCAAGTGAGAGTTGACTTATTGGTGAACGACCTCAGAATGCGGATTATATGGCTCGGATAGCTTCGTTAGGTGATTAGGAACTTAGGAGTGTGTTCGGACTGAAGTTTTAATGTCCGGTGTAGAATTAGACTTAAATTGGCGAAAGTTAGTTTTTGTCAATTTCCGGTCGGCAGTGGAAAATAGGCTATAGGGGTCGGAATGGGATTCCGGAAGTTGGAACAGGTCCGTAATGTCATTTTGGATATGTGTGCAAAATTTCAGGTCAATCGGAGGTGTTTTGATTAGTTTCGACATCGTTGGCGAAAGTTGGAAGTTTCAAAGTTCATAGGCTTCAATTTAAAGTAATTTTGGTGTTTTCATGTTGTTTTTGGTGTTTGGAAGGCTCGACTAAGTTTGAATAATGTTATGGGGTGTATTGGTATGTTTGGTTGCGGCCCTGAGGGGCTCGGGATTGATTTCGGATGGTTGGCGGAGTTTTGAACTTGAAATATTTCAGCAAATGGCTGCTGGTGTAAGTTTCTGGTGTTGGCCGCACCTGCGGATGGGTAGCCGCAGGTGCGACGTCGCAGGTGCGAAAGACCATGCACAGATGGGAAAGGAGGCTAGGTAGGAGAAGTCCGCAGGTGCGAAGAGTTGGCCGCACCTGCGAAGCCGCAGGTGCGGAGAAAAGACCGCAGATGCGAGAATTGGTCCATTAGTGGGATGTCGGAGGTGCGCAACTGGGACCGCAGGTGTGGATCCGCAGGTGACATTAAAGGTCCGCAGGTGCGGAATTGGTGGGCAGAACAGTATAAAAGAGGCCTCCATGAAATTTTAGTTATTTCACCATTGTTGCAGGCGGTTGGAACTCATTTGAAGGCAATTTGAAGAGAGAACTCTCGGGTCTTCAGTGGAGGTAAATTCCCGGGTTATTAAAGTCAATTCTATGTTATTTTGTTCGGATTAGGAAAATTCATTTGGCAATTTGGGTAGGCAATTGTTGTCCGATTGTGGTATTTTTGGTATGTGTAGAATCGTGGGAGGACGAGGTTTCTAGTGATGTAAATTTTATCGAATTCCGAAACGTGGGCCCGGGGATCGAGTTTGGCCGAATTTCGAGATTTTTGTATAAATTGATAGTTTTCGATTGGGTTGTGTTCCTTTAACATATATTGATGATGTTAAACTAGTTTTGGTTAGATTCGGAGCAATCTGGAGCCAATTTGAGGGGCAACAACATAGCGGACTAGTATTGTGGCCCGGTAGAGGTAAGTAATGGTTATAAATCTTGTCCTGAGGGTATGAAACCCCGAACTTCATATTTCTCACTGATTTTAGAATGGCGCACATGTCGGATGACGAGTATGTGGAGCACACTGATTTTTGGATTGGACTTGGTCCTCTCCGCGGCAACTATGGGGTTGTGTATTTTACTCTAACCATATGTTAAATTGTGTTCTAAAGATTATTGAAATATTTGGGCTATACGTCATGTTTGGGGCCTCGTACCGACTTATTTTTTTTTTTTGGCAAATCCACTAGGCGAGGTGCCTAGGGCTAGTTTTATTAATAATAAACGAAAAAAAGAACCACATAGGAAAAGTACAAATAAGGGGGATAATAGCACCACTAGTGTTGCCTTTATGCCTTGACTATATAATCACTCCTCTGCGCCTCACAATGCCTGTATGGCTGCCTCATCTAGAGGATCATGGTGTAGCTGCCAGAAAAGTCTCACGGGGGCATATAATCTCATAGTCGCTTGGGTATTTTCCCAGAGGCATAAGTCCTAGGCAAACACTACTGGGCTAAACCTTACCTTACTAATCCTATCGAGGCATAAAGTTGCCTCACCTACTAACATGCATGTAAAAAGAAAGAACTAGCTATGACTAGGTATTCTATGATCTTCACAGAGTTTATAACATACTCCGTGATGATATTACATAAAACAATGCTAATGTGATGGTAGAATAAAAATATGTATAAATAACATTGATGATCACTTTTCTCTAATTTTATGAAGTCTTCAATTTGTAGACGCTTGTCTTCATCCTCGACTTTCTTCAAAATGTCTTCTAAATTCATGATTTCTTTTTTGAACGGTTAGACTTTGTTGACGTAGTTGGAACAACCTGTTTTTGTTTGGCAACTCTCATCGGAAGTCGCCTTATGTTTGCATCTTCACTCACCTTGCCGTNAAGTACCCCATTTTTACTGATTCGCCCGAGGGGCTTTTGAGAGGTTCTACTGAGTGAGGCCGAGGGCCTGATTGTGAGGATATGATACACCACAAGGTGGCTTGATTTTAGTGCTTGGGCTGAAGGAGCCCTTCCGGAGTCTGTACACACCCCTAGTGAGCGTAGATACCTAATGAGTGCTGAGTGTTGAGTGCTGAGGCCCGAGTGATGAGTGATTGGGAGGCATGAGTGACCGTGAGGTTGACCGAGGGGCTATTACTAAGTGGTTATGAGGTGTTAAGTGATGTTCTGTCCGAGGGGCAATTTATGATTCATGTTTCTGCCCGAGGGCTGCTTATGATTTATTTCATTTTCATACTAAATCTTTCGGTTTGAAATTGTTGAAAATGTACATTTTTCAAAGGATTTTTCTGAAGTTGGTTTTAAGGCATGATGATTTCATATATCTGTGTATATACTGTTGGAAAGAAAGGCTGTGCACATTGTGAATTGTGATATTGATTTTTATGTGTTTTCTTGCCGCTTAGACTTGATTTATTTTCATTACTACTGAGTTGGCGTACTCAGATTACTCCCTGCACCCCAGTGTGCAGATTCAGGTGCAGATACTGAGCATTAGCTATCTATTCCGTGCAGAGGCGCTGTGCTGGATATAGAGGTAGTTGTTCGGCGTCCGCAACATCTCTGTTTTCCCTTCTTGTTGTATCTAGCTATTTATTTGGAGGTTTTGTATTATAATAGTATACTTTTTTGGCTTATCTCTCTTAGATTCTCATGACATGTTGGCTCCGGGTTTTGGGGTTGGTTGCACTATTTATTGGCCTAATGTATTTAGTAAACTCTGTATATATTATGAAATGTTTAAAATTGGTTGGGATTTTGAAAGAAACTGTAAATATGTGATTGTTGTCTAGCCTAGTTCCACGATATGCGCCATCACGGGCGGTTTAGGATTTGGGGTCGTGACAAATGACCCTTTGGATCATCACAATCTTCACCTATAAAACAAACGTCGTCCTCGAACGGACATAGAAATTTACCTGAACTGGTAAACAAGTGGGGATATCTACTCTGCATGTCCGACTCGAACTCCCAAGTAGCTGCCTTAACAGGCTGACCCGTCCACTGCACACAAATTGAAGGGTAACTCTTTGATCTCAACTGAGAAACCTGCCGGTCTAGAACGGCTACCGGCTCCTCCTCATAATCAAATCCTTGTCCAATTGGACCGAGCTGAAATCTAACACGTGGGACGGGTCACCATGATATTTTTGGAGCATGGATAAATGAAATACCGAATGAACTGAGGATAACCGTGGAGGCAATGTAAGTCTATAAGCTACCTCCCGCACTCTATCAAGAATCTCAAATGGTCCGATATACCTAGGGCTCAACTTGCCCTTCTTCCCAAATGTCATGACACCCTTCATGGGCAATACTCGAAGTAATACTCTCTCTCCAACCATGAATGCCACATCTCGAACCTTACGATCGGCGTAACTCTTTTTCCAAGACTGAGCTGCACGAAGTCGATCCTGTATAATCTTGACCTTGTCTAGGCCTCTTGAACTAAGTCGGTACCCAATAGCTGAGCCTCTCCCCTCTCAAACCATCGAACTGGCGATCTACACCGTCTACCATATAATGCCTCATAAGGGGCCATCTGAATGCTCGACCGATAACTATTATTATAGGAAAACTCCACTAATGGCAAGAACTGATCCCAAGAACCTCCAAAGTCAATAAACAAGCACGGAGAATATCCTCCAAGATCTGAATGGTACGCTTGGACTGCCCGTCCGCCTGAGGTTGAAATGTTGTGCTCAACTCAACTCGGGTACCCAACTCTCAGTGAACTTCCCTCCAAAAGTGCGAAGTAAATTGTGTACCTCGATCAGAAATGATAGACACAGGCACACCGTGAAGGCGAACAATATCTCGAATATATATCTCTACCAACCGCTCCGAAGTGTAAGTACTTGTCACTGGAACGAAACGTGCTGATTTAGTCAACCTATCCACAATAACCCAAATGGCATCGAACTTCTTCTGAGTCTGTGGGAGTCCAACAACGAAGTCCATAGTGATACGCTCCCACTTCCACTCAAGAATCTCTAGCTGCTGAAGTAAACCACCGGGTCTTTGATGCTCATATTTCACCTGTTGGCAATTCAAACAACGATCCACATAAGCAACAATATCTTTTTTCATCTTTCTCCACCAATAGTGTTGTCGCAAGTCCTGGTACATCTTGGTAGAACCCGGGTGAATGGAATACTTAAAACTGTGAGCCTACTCAATGATCAAGTCACGAAGGCCATCAACATTGGGCACACATATACGACCTTGCATCCTTAAAACACCATCATATCCAACTGTAAACTTCTTGGCACCATCGTGCCGAACTGTGTCCCTAAGGACCATCAAGTGCGGGTCATCATCTTGCTGATCTCTAATACGCTCAAATAAGGAAGACCGAGCAACTGTATAAGCTACAATATGGTTCGGCAAATATCCAACATCACGAACTGATTAGCCAAAGTCTGAATATCTGAAGCTAACGGTCTCTCACAACCTGGAATAAATGCAAGGCTGCCCATACTTACTGCCTTCCTACTCAACGCATTGGCCACTACATTGGTCTTCTCCGGATGATACAATATAGTGACGTCATAATCATTCAATAACTCTAACCATCTCCGCTGTCTCAAATTAAGATCGTTTTGCTTGAACAAATACTAAAGGCTACGATGATCCGTGTAAACCTCACATGGCATGCCATAAAGATAGTGCCTCTATATTTTCAATGCATGAACAATGGCTTCCAACTCTAAGTCATGGACATGATAATTCTTCTCATGAATCTATAACTGCCGATACGCATATGCTATCACCCTACCTTCTTGCATCAATACCGCTCCCAACCCAACACAGGAAGGATCACAATATACCACGAATGATCTTGAACCTGAGGGTAACACCAATACTGGTGTTGAAGTCAAGGCTGTCTTGAGCTTCTGAAAGCTCGCTTCACACTCATCCGACCTTTTAAATGGGGCACCCTTTTGTGTCAATCTCGTTATCGGGGCTGTTATAGACGAGAACCCCTCCACATAACAACGGTAGTATTTCGCCAAACCCAAGAAACTCCTGATTTCCGTGGCTGAAGTGAGTCTAGGCCAGTTCTTGACTGCCTCTATCTTCTTAGAATCTACCTGAATACCCTCTACTGATACGACGTGACCCAAGAAAGCTACTGAATCTAACCATAATTCACACTTTGAAAATTCTGCATACAACTGATTATCCCTCAAAGTCTGGAGTGCTATACGGAGGTGCAGTTCATGCTCCTCCCGACTGCTGGAGTATATAAGAATATCATCAATGAACACAATTATGAAGGAATCCGGACAAGGCTTGAAAACTTGATTCATCAAATGCATAAAGGCTGCTGGGGCATTAGTCAAGCCAAAAGACATCACAAAAAATTCATAGTGCCCATACCTTGTCCGAAAGGCTGTTTTAGGAACATCGGACGCCCTAATCTTCAACTGATGGGAGTCCGATCTCAGATCAATTTTCGAAAACACATTGGCACCCTGAAGCTGATCAAATAAATCATCAATTCTAGCAATGGATACTTTTTTTATAGTAACTTTATTCAACTGCCGGTAATCTATACACATTCTCATTGATCCATCCTTCTTCTTTACAAACAAAACAGGCGCACCCAGGGCGAGACACTAGGATTGACGAAACCTTTATCAAGCAGGTCTTGCAACTGTTCTTTCAATTCTTGTGGGGCCATCTGGTATGGAGGAATAGAAATGGGGTGAGTGCCCGGAGAAACATTAATACAAAAATCGATATCCTTGTCGGGTGGGATCCCCAGTAGGTCTGCAGGAAATATTTCAGGAAACTCCTGAACAATAGGCATTGACTCTATTGAAGAAACTTCGGCATCAGAATCACGGATATAAGACAAATAAGCCAACCATCCTTTCTCAACCATGCGACGGGTCTTGGCATAAGAAATCATTCTGCTGGGAGAATGACCAGGAGTCCCTTTCCATTCTATCCGATTCAATCCCGGCAAAGCTAAAGTAAGTGTCTTGGTGTGACAGTTAAAGATGGCATAATAAGGTGACAACCAATCCCTGCCCAATATGACATCAAAATCGACCATGTCAAGAAGCAACAGGTCTAACTAGTTTCAAGACTCTCAATAATGACTATACACGAACGATATACGCTATCTACAGCAATAACATCCCCCACCGGTGTATACACATAAACAAGAACACTCAAGGAATCGCGGGGCAAAACTGAATACGAGGATAAATAGGATGACACATAAGAATAAGTATACCCTGAATCAAACAAAACTGAAGCATCTTTATTACAAACTGAAATAGTACCTGTGATAACTGCATCGGAGGACTGCACCTCGGGTCTGGCTGGAAATGCATATAATCGGGGCTTGGCCCTACCACCCTGAACTACGTTACCGGGAGGACCCCTGACAGGTGGTTCTCCACCTCTAACGGGCTGGCCACCACCTCTAGCGGGCTGGCCTCCACGTCTAGCATGCTGACCTCCACTTCTAACATTCTGACCTCTACCCTGACTGGCTGGCAGGTGGTGCTGCAGCCGGTGCCAGAATTATAGCACGAGAATTCTTGTACTGAGGCTGATTACCCAAAATTTTTTGACAAGATATCCGAATGTGCCTATACTCACCACACTCACAATACCCATTCTGATACTGAGGCTGACCCTGACGAACCGACTGACCACGATAATAATTCTGAAGAGGAGGTTCTCTGACGGGGGAAGATTGATCAACATAAGGCAAGTAAGAGCCACAACCACCTGAGGCACCATGGGATGTCTGAAGTGCTGTATTAAATGGAATGGTAGAATGGCCTCTACCCTGAGTATCTCCGCCTCCAGACGAGGCACCGCTAAATCTATCGGAATGGCGAGGTCTCTTGTCTAACCCCTGACCTCCCATCCCGAGAACCTTCTCAACTCTCCTGGCCACATTGGCCGCATCATAAAATGAAATATCAATCCCGGTCTCCTTAGACATCTGCAACCTGATGGGCTGCACAAGGCCCTCAATAAATCTCATAACCCTCTCCCTCTCTGTGGGCAATAGAAGAATAGCATGCCGATCCAAATCCACAAAACGATTCTCATACTGGGTAACTGTCATGCCGCCCTGCTGAAGAGGCTCAAACTGACGACGTTTCTCTTCTCTGGTAGTGATAGGAAAAGTAGGTGACCTAGCTGGTCTGGTCAACAAATAATCCCTCCACCATTTCTTGGCAGAACCAGTCATATGAAACGTGGCGAAGTCGACCCCATTGGTCTCCAAAATACCTATATTATGAAGAACCTCGTGACAGTTGTCCAGATATTCCTGAGGATCATCTGAAGTAGTTTACCACTAAAGTGAACAGGGAAAAGCTTTGATGAACTTGTCCAATCTCCACAAAGCATCGGAAGTCATAGTTGCCCCCTCAGTGATCGGGGCTGCAGCAACTGTCTGAACTACCCCAACTGGGTTGGCTGTTGGGGTCTCGATCGGAGGATTAGTCTGATTAGGAGTGTGGGTAACAGGATTCTGGACCCCTCCTCCAGCCTGAGATACAGCTGCTGCAACAGGGAGTGCGCCAGTCTAGGCTACACTCTCCATAAGGCCCACTAATCGGACCAAAGCATCCTGAAGCACTGGGTAGCAATAAACCCCTCTAGGACCTGCTGGTCCAGCTGGACTGGTCTGAGCTGGAGCCCCCCATCAATCTCAATCTGGAGCTCCGCAACTGGAGCTGTTGTCCGAGCAGTAGGTTGTGTCCTTCCCCTGCCTTGGCCTCTAACGTGGCCTCGGCCTCTGCCCCTAATAGGAGCTGCTGCTGCTGGAAGATCGGATTGTTGGTTAGTGGAAGAAGAAGCACGTGTTCTCGATATATGTTAGAGAGTAGAAGAGTTCAATTAGTATTTTAGATTCCAAGAATCACACGACAGAGTATAAATAAAAACTGAGTTTGTTCCTAATTTCATAGCCTCTGAGAGATAAGTACAGACGTCTCCGTACCGATCCTTCAAACTCTATCAAGCTTGTTCGTGAATTCTGAGATATGCAACCTAGTGCTCTGATACGAACTTGTCACGACCAAAATTCCCAACCCACGGGATCGTGATTGCGCCTAACACAATACTTGCTAGGCAAGCCAATGTTAGAAATTTAATTAACCATTTTCTCTTTAAATTAACCTATACATAACACAACAATTATTAAAGATAAACTGAATCTAATAATTCCCAATAAGTAACTCCGTGAATAATAATAATAACCGAATAAATATGCCGAACCTCGAACTAATTATATAACCATAAGCCTACCCAGGGTCTGGTGTCACAATTCACGAACTACTAAGAATACTACAATTAATGGTCTGAAAGAAGTATGTATGTCTATTTCGAATGAAATAAAACAACAACTAAATAGTGTAGAGAAGACTCCAGGAGTCTGCGAATGCCAGCAGATTTACCTCTTGTCTCCAATGAAAATGTGCAACTACTAAAATCTCCTAACCTTGGCTGGTACCTGGATCTGCACAAAAGAGTGCAGAGTGTAGTATCAGTACAACCGACCCCATGTACTGAGTAAGTGCCGAGCCTAACCTCGACGAAGTAGTGACGAGGCTACAGCGGGGCATTAGCAATATAACCTGTGAACAATCTATAATAAAGCAAGAAAGAAAATAATAATAATAATACTAACTAACCAGTAACTTGCAACAGTAAATAAGAACAACTCGGATAATTCTTTTCAGATATCAGCTGTAATCAACTCCTCAAAATTTCAATGTTTCGATTTACATCACAGTAAAAATCAGAGTATGAAAATCATTTTAATAAAAACGGAGTTTTCCAAATCCTTATTTTTGAAAATCAGTGAAACACAATTATTCTCCCTTATCGCTCCTTGTTACGGCGCGCAACCCGCTCCCACCTGTCCACCCTTATTGCTCCTCCCTATATATATATCACCCTTATTTCTCCTGTTGTGGCGTGTAACCCGATCCCACCTGTCGACCCTTATCACTCCTTGTTGCGGCATGCAATCCGCTCCCACTAGACATATCATATCAGTTTATTTACGAAAACTTTTACAATTCAGGGCAAGCCTTTCACCACATTTTTGTATCAACAATTGTAAACAGAAGCTGTAAAACTTATAAACTTCATCAATTATCATTTCACAATGAAACCAACCGGAAATTATATATATATCGTAACACTGACATCTAACTCAATCCTTATGTAACATAACAAAACCAAGAAAACAGCCAACGCTTCCAAAATACTTGAAACAATACTTAACAATAAGTAAACGAATCCAAATCGACGTATAAACATCAATGATCATGAAACAATTAAGCCCAAAAGAAAATAATTGGAAATAGGGAAAGAGGGATCATGTTAAGCAGATAATTTGGGGGTGCATAGATACTCATCACCTTACCTATACACCACACACATGTTATTTCATATAGCAATTAAGTTGGGGATTTCTATTCCCGCAAGTCAAGGTTAAACCAAGCACTTACCTCAAATTAGCAGGCCACTCACTGCTAAATTACAAGTTCTCCTTTCGAATTCACCTCCAACAAGCTCGAATCTAATCATAATTAGCTTGATATTATTAATTAAGGCTAAAAGAAGTAACTTTACTGAAAATTTATGACTTTCCTAAGTTTTCTCAAAAAATTTTAAAAATCGACCCGGGCCCGCTTGGTCAAAACTCGGTATTCGGACCAAATTACGTTTACCCATTCGCCCCAGATCCCGAATATGCAATTAGTTTTGATATCCGACCCCAATTCGATGTCAAAATTCCCTAATTCTACCTAAACCCTCAATATTTACCATGAAAGTTCTTAATTTTTGATTGAAAACTGATGAAAAACATTGGGTAATTGCAAAAGAAGAGTTTAGGATTGTTTACCAACACATTGGAAATGAATTTGTTTGAATAAAATCACCTCTAGGTCTTTGTAGTTCGAAAATAGGTGACAAATAGGTTTTGCCCGAGTTTTAAAATTGTTTTTATATGACTGGGCAGGCCTTCATTGCGTTCGTGATGGGCCTACCATGTTCGCGATGGGTCAGGCCCAATGGCCTTCACATTCGCAACCAGGTGGCTGCGTGCTCATATAGAAATGCAACGACCCTCCCCCAAGTCCCGTTTACACAGTGCGTTCGCGTGGCCTGGACACGTTCGCGAAGCTTTAGCCCACCAGTGCTCCGCGTTCGCGTCCTGAGCTCCGCGTTCGCATATAACAAAAATGGCCCGAGTGCACTTTACTCTACGCGTTCGTGAGTGAAGCAACGCGAACGTGAAGAACAATTTACCTGCGCACCAGAAACATTCATGACATCATAAAATCTTAAGTGTAAAACATCTTGTAGCATACCCAAAACTCACCCGAGCCCTCGGGGCTCCAAACCAAACATGCACACAAGACTAAAAACATCATACAGATTTGCTCGAGCAATCAAATCATGAAAATAACATCTAAATCAATGAATTTAACCTCAAAACTCATCATTTTTCTCAAGAACATTCAAATTTCACTATTTCTCAACCGGATGTCCGAATCACGTCAAATCAACTCCGATTCTCACCAAATCTCACAGATAGTAATTAAATACTACGACAAATATGTACCCAGAACCAAAATACGGGCCCGATACCAATGGTTTCAAATATTAATTTATTTCTTCATTTCATTAAGAATCAAGTAAAACAATTTTCTTTAAAAATTTATTTCTAAAGCTAGGAACCTCGGAATTCAATTTCGGGCATACACCCAAGTCCCATATTTTATTCCGGACCTCCCGGGATCTTCGGAACACGGATCCGGGTCCGTTCACTCAAAATGGTGAATCAAGTCAACTAAAACCAAATTTTAAATTCCAAAAACTACTATTTCTCATATTTTCACACAAAAGCTTTCCGGTTTCATGCACGGACTGTGCATGCAAATCGAGGTAAATAAAATTAATACTTTTTAGGGCTAATGAGCCTGGAATGGAGTCTTAATTTATAAGATGACCATTTGGTTCATCACATGTCATAACCTTGCTACGCATATATGCTCATCACCTTGCATATACATGGATCCTAACAAGCAGCAAATACATCACCAATGCGGAGATTCTCTTTAAACAATAATAGAAAAGATACTTACCTCTTCCAAAACACCTTCAACCTTCCGAAATCGCTTTTCCTTTCAAATCCACCCCTAATCAAATCGAATCTAATTAAATATTAATTCAATGAGTCAATACAAGCCTTAGGAATTGAATTCATATAAAAAAGATTAAATCCTTAATCAATTCCCAAAACGTCAACATAAGACAACTTGGAACCACATGGTCAAAACCCGAGTCTTGGGGTAGATCTTGACTACCAAATAATAAAATGAGTCCAACTATATGGTTAGATTCTAAATTCGAGTTCAAATCGATACACAAAATCTCAAAATATTCTCTCTTAGATTGTAGAGAAAAATCCCTAATTTTACTTTGAAATTCCATGTTTTTAGTGTAGAAATCCATGTGGAATCAAGATATATAATCAAATCCAACTAAAATTACTTATCCTCTAAATTGTAGTGAAAATATCCTCAAGAACTGCTAGTTAAAATTGGTCAAAACTCGACATATATGGTTTTTCGAGCATTCTCGCATTTGCGGTCACTTGGCCGCAGATACAAGCCCTGCATCTGTTCCCCCAAGTTTCGCATGATCTCCCTATCATCAACCTCACTTTGCACATGTGACATACTTTCCGCACCTGTAGACTCGCAGGTGCGATCACAACCATGAAATCGTGACATCACAGATTCACCATCGCATCTGTGTTCTTCTATCTCCAGACAAGACTTCGTAGGTGCGCCACCGCATCTACGGTCGCTTGAGTCGCAAATGCGACTACTACCTATCAATTGAACCTTGCAAATCCTAAAAAACTCTGCAGGTGTGAACTTAGCACCTACACTCAACTCATTGCAGGTGCAATGCACCAGACACTAGATAATCCTAAACCTCTCCCAAAATGGTCTAGAACCACCCAAAATCTCACTCGATCCATCCGGGCCCTCGTCCAATCATACCAAAAAGCCTTTATACCCTACAAAAACCTATCCAAAGGCTCAAACACCACAAAAAACATCACTACCAAGAGTCGAAGGTTAATACCGTTCCTTAATTTTCAAACTTCCAACTTTGTCGAACATGTCCGAAGCGTACTTAAATATTCTGGATTACTCTAGTTGATTCTCTTGTCCGATCGGTAACTGGTAGTGTCTTTGTGGTGTAAGGGTCGGCAACAACTCCCTTTGGAAGCAAACTTTGTACACAAGTTCCATTCAACAAAGTGGACATATCCATAATCCCAGAACCACAATTGGATTTTGATAACACCAAAGTCAACTATCAGTCAAAACTATGAGTCAACTCTTTTCAACTTAAGCTTTCCAAAGTAGGCTTAAGTGTTTCAGTTCACTCCTAAACCTTCCCAGAACCAAACCAGCCATCGTCGCAAGTCACAAAACATTAAAACACATTACATCAAGCATCAAATAGGGGTACAAGGTTCTAATACTCAACCTCTCTTAAATTTACGTTTTTCCTCAAACGGGTGTATAATCATACATGAAATGACAAAAATATGACGATATCTTCTTCACAAGTCATGCTCGGCCTCCCAAGTCACTTCCTCGATTGGTTGACCTCTCCCCTGAATCTTTACCGGGGTTATCTCCTTCGATCTCAACTTCTTAACTGACCTATCCAGAATGGTCATTGGCTCCTCCTCATTATTTATATTTTCATCCAAATGCACCAAAATGAAATCCAACAAATGTGAATTGTCTTTATAATACTTCCGAAGAATGGAAACATGAAATACTGGATGAACTCTCAACAAGTTGGGTGGCAAAGCAAGCTTGTATGAAACCTTACCAACTCTCTCTAAAATCTCAAATGGGCCAATAAACCTATAGCTCAACTTTCCTTTCTTCCCAAAACCTCATCAAACCACTAATAGGAAAAACTTTAAAACGACCCATATCACTTTCCATGAAAGCCAGAACATGAATGTTCCTATCATTATAACTCTTCTGCCTGGACCGAGCTGTGAGAAGTCACTCCTAAATCAACTTCATCTTCTCCAAAGCATAAAGAAAAAAATCAATACCCTACAACCTAGACTCATGAAGCTCAAACCAACAAACAGGAGAATGACACGGGGCCATCTGAATACTGGACTGGTAGATGTTGTTATAAGCAAACTCCGCCAGTGGTAGAAACTTGTCACGCCCCAAGTCTGGGTGAGGGGGACCGGCACCCAATTCCTTAATATGACGGAGTGAACAAATATGTCATGTCTATTATAACAATCATATAAACCAGAACATCTGTAAAGTGAAGCTTATTACATGCTTCTATAAAGAACTGTTAATATTTAATAGAAATTGAGGGTATAAATACAAGAGACTCAAACGTAACTTACCTAAAAATTGAGTCGTACCATTTATAAATATATGAAAGCGTCAATATTTGTCTTTGGGACCATAGGATAGTCTAAAACTATAGAAGTGTCGAAACATGGCCTCGACTTAACCAAAACATCTATATACATAACAATACTCTAGACTCGACCATGTAGTCAGTGGGGCTAACCAACTGCAGCTGAAGTGTAACAATTTCCTAATGGGGAGGTTGCCAACCTATGCGTCTGAACATGCAGTGAATGCAGCGCCCCCTACAAAAGGTACATAAGTATAAATAAAATTGTATTCCTATGTAAAGCATACAAAATAACAATTGAATGTATCGAAGCTCATAAAGGATAAAAATGAAGCATAATCAAATGAGTATACCAGGGGATCTAGGAAATAAGGCATATGGAAACACATGTCAAGTCTTACCGTTCTTATGTCATACACATATTTTGGATTGTTCAATGAAGCATATGGTATCATGTTAGTCTAGAGATTTGGATTATTGTAAATTATAGATGTTCTTAAATATTTGAGATTCATGTTACACATAAGCAAGTGAGAGCCCCAAGTGCATATAACACATAAGCAAGTGATTAAGCTACAAGGGTCTCGTGCACGAGATCACATGAATTGATTAAGCCGCAAGGGTCTCATGCACGAGATCACATGAACTGATTAAGCCACAAATTCCTCGTGCTATGCACGAGATCAGCTGTATCAAGTAGCACATGAGAATATTATTAACATTCTTGGGATACCATTTCATTATATAATGGAAGGCATTACACATGATTCAATATAATCGACATGCTTTGGGTAAGTGATTCAATTGGAACATGTGACAAGGATATCGCGAATGAAGGACAATGATCCTATATACTAAGCTCTTGATATGTATACTCGAACGCAACCTTATTTTTGTGGGTTCGGTTAAATTTATTCATGTCGGACGGTTCAGCTCCTAGTCCCAAGATACAGTGTATTACATCATCTACCCCTTGGGAACATTCGTCCTCGAATGGGAGTTGTAACTCAAGAAAAGTCAAAGTCGGGAATTTTCTTGAAATTTTGGCAGTGTTTCCTCTGTAAATAGGAATATCCTTAATCCTATCAACTAACCAGAAATAGATATACGAGCCTCTCGGGGCATAAAAATTGTTGCAACATATCAAAATAAAAATAAACACATAAGGCTCATCCTTGCCATAAAATAACAACCAACTATTAGAACTTACCTCTTTTTTCTCTACTCGAAAATATTAGGCACAAATCAAAGTCGTTTAGGATGAAACATCAACATATCCTGAATACATAAACCATGAGTAAGATGAAATATAGAATGGATACTTTAAGCCCAGAACATACAAATGAAACTAAGAACTTTCTTCTGCTCGTGGAACAAGTGTGGATGCTTAGATCTCATAGATTCCTTAGATTCCAATGTAGCTTCTTCACTCTTATTATTCCTCCATAACACCTTAACAGAGGCTATTTATTTGGTTTTTATCTTTCTAACATGTCGATCAAGAATAGCCATTGGAAATTTTTTTCTAATTTATATGTCTTCAGTAAACACAATAAGAAAAGGATCTCCCACACACTTCCACAACATAGATACGTGGAACACCGTATGAACTGATACTAGCTCTGGTGGTAACTCTAGTTTGTACACCATTTGGCCAATTTTCTACAAGATTCATTACGAGCCGATATACCTCGGATTGAGTTTCCCCTTCTTCCCGAATTTCATGATGCCTTTCATAGGCAAAACCTTTAGGAACACCAATACATGATATGCTAAATCTATGCGTCGAACATCAGAATACGACTACTGGAAACTCTAAGCTATATTCAATCGCTATTTTATCAATTTAACTTTCCTTATATATTGATGAACTAAGTCTGGCCCAATAAACATGTTTCACAAACTTCAAACCATCTTTGCAGAGATCTACACCTCCGTCCATACAACACCTCGAATGGGTCCATTATGATGCTATAATGATAGCTATTTTTATATTCAGACTCAATAAGGTAAATTGATCATCCAAACTCCCTTTAAACTTTAAGGCGCATGCTCTCAACATATCCTCGTCTGTCTGACTAGTATGCTCTGCCTCGACATCTGTTTGTGGGTGAAAGGTGTTGCTGAGATTAACTTGAGTACCCAAACCTTTCTGAAATGACCTCTAGAACTTTTATGTAAATTGAGCACCTTGGTCAGAGATGATAGAAACTAGAGTGCCATGCAATCGAACTATCTCTTTGATATACAACTTAGATAATCCTCTCATGTGTCAGTAGTCTTAACCAATAAGAAGTGAGATGACTTCGTGAGTCGATCTAAAGTCACCCAAATCAAATCATATTTCTGAAATGAGTGAGGCAAAGTTGTCACAAAGTCCATATTAATCATCTCACATTTCCACACTGGAATCTCTATGTTCTTCCCTAAGCCGTCGAGCCTCTGGTGCTGAGTTTTGACATGCTGATAATTCAGGACTAGGGTACATTATCTACCACATTCATTTTCATATTGTTCCACCAGTAGACCTTTTCAAGGTCATGATATATCTTCATCGAACCAGGATGAACTGAGTATCGTGAATATGTCTTCCATAATCCTTTCTTGAAGTTAATTAACATAGGGAACACACAATCTAACCCCGGTAACTCAAGATACCATCTCCCCTAGCTCAAAATATGTTGTTCTGTGCCACTGGAGTCCTTCTTTGAGCTGAAGAAACAAAGGATCATCATACTACTTTTCTTCCATTTCTGCTACTAAGGATGATGCCCTATTCTGGATGACTACACCACCATCATCTTAGTCCAAGAGTCGGAGTCACGAGCTCGCTTATATATGAAGGTCTTTGGCCATTTCTCTCTTTTCTGCTTCTAAGTGTGCCAAACTGCCCATAGATCGACGATAAAGAGCGTCGGCTACAACATTAGCTCAACCAGGATGATAGAGAATATCAGCATCATAATCTTTATGCAATTCAAGCCAACTTCCATGCCTCATGTTCAACTCTCTGTGGTTGAAGATATACTGAAGGCTCTTGTGGTCAGTGAATATATCAACATGAACTCCATAGAGATAATGACGCCATATTTTTAATGCGAACACCACTACCACTAATTCTAAGTCATGCGTCGAGTAGTTCTTATCTTATTTCTTGCACTACCATAAACATATACCTTACCATGCTATATCAAACTACAACACAAACCAACACCTGAAGCATTACAATAAATAGCATACCCTTATGCACCTTCTGGAAAGGCCAAGACTGGTGTCAATGTCAGACTGTCTTTCAACTTCTAAATACTCATTTCATATGTGTTCGACCACTGGAACTTGGTTTCATTATGAGTTAACCTAGTCAAAAGGGCAAAAATAGAGGAAACCCTACTCTACAAATCTTCAATAATAACCTGCCAGACTCAAGAAACTTCGAACCTCAGTAGGAGTCGTAGGTCTAGGACCACTCCTCACAACCTCTAGACCCACTCCTCACAACCTCAATCTTTTGGAAGCTAACTCTAATTCCCTCACTGAAGACCAAATCGCCAACAAATGCAACGGAGTTCGAGCAGAACTGACATTTGGAGAACTTTGCATATAACTTATTTCTACAGAAACAATCAAAGGTGACCCCCATGTTCTTCCTCACTCCGTGAATATATTATGATGTCTCAATATAATGATGAATATATCAAGGAAAGGCTTAAAATATCATATTCATAAGGTCCATGAAAATTATTGGTGCATTAGTCAAGCCAAAAGCATAGAACCTTCTCTCAAACATTAACTTGGTGGTAACCAGATTCAAGTCGATCTTGGAGAAACACTTCATCCTATAACTGATCAAATAGATCATCAATTCTAGGAAGCGAATACTTTTTCTTTATAGTGACCTTGTTCAATTCTTAGTAATCTATGCATATTCGTAGAGAACCATTTTTTCGAATAAATAGAATTGGTGCACCCCAAGGTGTGATTTTGGGTTTGATGAATCCTTTGTCGAGAATACCTTTCAATTGCTCTTTCAATTATTTCAATTCCACTAGGGCCATTTTGTATAGAGAAATAGCTATAGGTTGGCTACCTTGAAGCACACCAGTACCAAAATAAAGCTCTCTATCTTGAGGGATACCAGGAAGTTCCTCGTGGAACATCTCTTGATATTCATTCACTATTGGCCTAGATTGAAGAGTCTATGCATTTTCATCCGCATAAATGTCCTTTACTTGGACTAGGTGATATAAACAACCTTTAGAAATCAGCTTCCTCGCCTTAAGATAGGAAATAAACCTACCTTATGCATCAACTCACCATCCTTCCATTCCAGGACTGACCCACCCGGAAAATGGAATCTTACGATCTTGGGTTGGCAATTAAGTGTAGCATAACAAGATGATAGTGAATCCATACCCATAGTGACATCAAAATTAATCGTTTCTAATTTAATTTTGTTTGTTGTTGTGTCACGGTGATATATTGCAACAGCACAACCCTGATAAACTCGTTTGGCTATAAATGACTCACAAATCAGAGTAGATTCTAAAAATGGTTTACCTAAATTTTTTGGCTCTATCTCAAATTTCCATGCATCGAATGGAGTAACATACAAAATGTAGACCTTGGATCTATTAGTACATATACATCATAAGAGGAAATGTATAATATACATGTAACCACATCTGGTGACGACTCTGAATCCTGTCAGTCCCCCAAAGAATATATGTGGTTTTGGCCACTGCTTGAACTAGACACTCTACTCTACCTATACCTCGTCCTGCAGGTGCTTGAGGGCCACGAGATGGGGAAGACGCAGCTAACGATATTGTTTCATAACTTATAGGCAAAGTTGTAGTACCTTTACCTCCTTTCCTGAGCGTTGTAACATCTCATATTATATGACCGGCAATTATGGACTGATAACATACATCTGAGCCTTGGTGACACATCCCTGAATGCGCTTTCCACATTACCTACAATGAGGTCGAGATGGCCTCATTTTAATCCTACTCTCCTGGGTCTATAGACCTAATGTTCCTGATTTGTGACTCACCCTTTCTTAGGCACCTTGATCATACCTCGGCAGCGAGAATTGAGGTGGTGCACTGGCTATTGAGTGAGTTGCTGATAGTGAAGACCTGGTTGATCTCTTATCGAAGTAACCCCTACCACTTTGAACTACCAAATAACTGCCAGTTGACCAGGCCCTTTACTCCGGTCTCTTTCTCTACGGGCCCAAAGCTTCTGCTTGTGCTCGTCTGTATGTTGCGCAAAGGCCATAATCCTAAAGATATCCATATCTTTGTTCAATCTCAAATAGAACCAAGTCCAATCTCAAACCGGCGAACCATTGCTTGCATAGTAGAAACCAACTCGAGGCATACCTAGCAAACAAAATAACTTTAAGGCCATACTCCCACGCACTCATATTATTCTATTTTAGAGGTGCAAACTCATCGACCTTAGCGTCCCTATCTCCAACAGTACAAAATGATCTAAAAAGTCCTTTGTAAATTGGCCCTCTGGAATCTTCCCATCTCACATACCAAGAATCAATAGGAAGCCAATTTAACAGCTTTTCTCCTCATAAGCATGCATGAACCTAAGTGTCTTATGAATTTCATCAATAAAATTATGCGGGTCTTCATCGGAATTGGATCCCATAAATTTTGGAGGACCCATATGAAGAAAATCTCAAAGTCTAGAACCGGTTGACCTTTCTAATAGACCAACACTAGGAGATGATTCAACCTAGCATTTTTACTGGGTAGCTACGAATGGAGTAAGGAACTAAACAACACCTCTGATATTTTGATCGATTGAACTAGACGATGGAACAAGAAGTAATAGAATTTTAATGGGCTCTTCTAGCCCCCATGGTTGTTGGACTGGGGTGCCTAATTAGGTGGACCATCACGAGCCTCAATTTGGTATGCATTAGTAGGTGGTAACCCATTGGTATCTTCTTCCATAACCATACTAGCCGTTGGCTGGCTTTTTTCTTTCTTTTTGTAGGCATATTCTCTAGAACATATATCAAGGCATGAGTTAGAATCAACTTCTTAAGACTCAGCCTCTATTACGCGATCTAGAGTATGAAAGAAAGGTAACATTTCCTATATTCCTTATACCTCTCAATTATAAGTGTAGCACACAACACACTCATAAGTAAGACTCTACTAAAGACTACTTCATAAACTCCTTAAGACACTTTAATCGTGCTATGATACTAAGTTTCTCATGCCCCAAGCCTGGGTGAGGCGGACAGGTACCCGATGCTTTAACTTGACCGAGCGAACCAACCTGTTACATCTCTTAAAAAATCATATAAGCTTGAAACATCTGTAAAGTGAAAATAACAACATGCTTCTATAAAGAACCATCTATATATAGGACAAACAGAGGGTTTGAATACAGAAGACTGAAAACAACTTATTTGAAAACTCAGTCGTAGAATCTATACATATCTAAAAGCGTCAACATATGTGTATGAAGCCTCTAGGATACTCTAAAATTATAGAAGTATCATAACAGGGACTCGACCTTCCCAAAACATCTATATACTGAATAAAACTCTAGACTCGACCCTAGATAGTAAGTGGCGCTCACCAACTGTAGCTATAGCGTAGCAACTGCCTAGCGAAGGGGTTTGCCAACCTATGCGTCTAAACCTACAGTGAATGTAGTGCCTCCCACAAAAGTGATATGAGTACAGATAGAATTGTGAACATATGTAAGCAAGACAAAATAACATATGAAAGTACTGAATCTCATTAAAGAGACAAATGAAGCATAATCAAATTAGTATGCCGAGGGGGCTAGGAAACAATCTATAGAAGCACATGTCAAGTCTTACCATCATTATGTCATATACATATTCTAGATTGTTCAATGAACCAGTTGGGATCATATTACTTGAGAGATTTTGGATCTTTGTAAATTACACATATTGGCAGCCAATTTTGACCTTCCTTTTTAAAATTAATTTACCTGTACTTATTGATTTATAATAAATATGTTGAAAATATTTTCTAAAGCCTTATATCCATGTTTAACTGTTAGTTACGTCTCTAAGTCTCTTTGTATGAAAAAATCTCATTAAGATGAACTTTTACGAACATCATTAACCATTCTGCATGTGTTCTGTTATGATCAAGTTATCTGTCATGAAATAGGTTATAGTCATATCTACTATGTTTAATGTTAATTGTTTTATAAGTTGAATACAACTCCTACAACTTTAGATGTTAATATTTAGCATGTACAGTTTAGTTAAACCTGATTAGTGTGATATCTCAACCCCCCCCCCCCCCCTCTCTAACCTCTTTGATGACATTGTTGACTTTATCTTATAATGAATGAAAGTCACCCTATTTTTTAAGATCATAACCTTACTATGAGTAATTGAATGAAAGTATTGCATGTAGCTATATTTATCTTTCATGATTTCCTACTTCTGTGTACTATCTTGAAACTGCACCCAGTTCTCCCTTTCCTTTTAATTTGAATTGAACCAAGTCTATGAACTCCAAGGAAATCTTCTTATTGCCACTGCTTGGACATAATAGTTTGCCTATTTCATAATGAGATCAACAATCTTTAAAGGGGTGGTTCTGTCATCAGTTTCAAGATTAAGTAAAACTGATAGTTTGTGATCCTGTTAAGCATTCTTAGATGTTCCATGAATCTGCAAACATGTAGTCATGTTAAAAGTTCTGATCATATCCTGGTATCTCTAATAAAATCTATAGAGGTTTCTAACTACGGATGTTTGTATGAATCTTAGTTGATGCTTTTAAAAGTTCCAATTATTATTGTTAACATATTAGTGTGCTAGTGACAAGACCTGAGTTAAACCAATTTTTGATCAGTCAGCTAGGGCAGATACATCTGTATTTCTAAGCTGTTGCATACCTGAACTATGTGCTCTTTACCTGTGATCCTAAGTATTTGGTTCATTAACAGTAACAATATAGTGTTCCTGCCTCTATGTGTGTTTGGAACTTGACCTCCAGACCTGTTAAGGGTGTTAATCAATCACCTGGTATTGAAAGTATAGGTAAAAAAGGAAACTATTTCTAATATTTTTATATTATACTATGAAGAAGGGTGTACTTTTGTGGTATGGTATTTTGGTTATTTATTCGCATTGAAAGTGCCGCATTGGCACCTAAACCTATAAGAAAGAATGAGTCGTTAGTGGTTAAGGATATTTGGGAGTAGAGTTTAACCCTTGGTTGGGCTACTCTCCTCGGCATAAGCATTGCCTTGGTCCTTGAGACCCGTGGGAACTTTGAAGTGTTGGGGATTCAAAGGGGTCTCCAACCTTGAGTGGAACTCTCTCCTTAGCCCTTAATTCATTGAAACTTGTTATTATCTTTGGGTTTAGTGTTTAATGACAATGAAAGGTTTTCGATGTGGATCACTTGCTATACATAACAACCACATTAGTATGAGCCTCCTAGTGTCTAACTACTGTTAGTCAACTTCTTTTATTTTTGCTTGCAAGTTTCATGTATGAACATGTATAGAGTATTATTCTTATAATGACTTTCTCTTTTCCTTTTTTGGACATGTACATTTATTTGGGCCTGCTGAGTTCTTAAGAAACTCATGCCCAAATCTAGCAGTGCTATATCTTATAAATCCAAAGTTAGGTGTTGTCCATCCTTGTTATTGTTGGGTATGGCTTTTATTTATGATATTAAGTTATTTTGGCTTGATTTGAGTCATCCGGAGGTTGTTTCATACGAGAAGGTCATTTTAGAGTATTGATTTAGAATCTTTGAGGTGAGTATCTTGCCTAACTTTATTTGGAGGAACTACCCCTTAGGATTTGGGTTGATTGTATTATTTGAATTATGTGAAAGACGTGTACGTGAGGTGATTAGTGCGTACTTGAGCTTATATGTGGAAATTGACAGGTTTAGACTCTTGGGCTTCTTTCATGTAATTATTTGAAGTTCTTAGCACTTGTCATATCTTTTACTTATCGAGTTTACTCTTATATGCTTTATTCGAAATACCTCTTTATTTGTAACATGACCTCATTTATTTTTGAGTTATTCCTAATTGAAATTGTTGCTACATGATATCCTTTCATTGATGGGTTAGTTTTATTTTTTTAGAAGTAGTTTCTAGTTCATGTCATCTCTTTCATTGTTAGCTTATGTCATACACTAGTATTCAGAGTTTGCCATTTCATGGAAATACCTTCATTATTGAGTTTACTCTTAAGCAATTAATTGAAGTTAAAGTTAGCGAAAGTCATTAACCCGTTTTAGTTGTTGTTGATTAATGGGGCATTGTTCATTTGAGTTTTTCCCCGTTCATTTTATTGCTATTGAGATGTTGTACACATCGTTTTGAGCCGTGGACTATTTGTTGTGGATATATTGGTATTGTTGTTGCAAATAGGTTGTGGCCTATAGGCAGTTGTGGTTACGAGTTGATTTGTCGTGTTGGTGTGATGTTAGAATATGTGAATTTGTTGTGTGGATTGATCATCATTATATGGAGCATAAGGGTGGCATCTCACTAATGATGACTGTGCAGGGTGATACCGGTGGCTAATGATATTGTCTGGGATGAGTGATATAGGTGGCTATCAGAGTGATACGGGTGGCCATCAGAGTCATATAGGTGGCTCTTAGAGTGATACATGTGTCTATCAGAGTGATAAGGCTGGCTATTATGTTAAATATAGAGACGGGGCAATAAGGGTGGCTATTATGGTGTTATCAATACGGAGAGTTCAGAGTGGCTATGTCAGGGATGATATGTGATGTGTTGGGGAACTACGTTGATTATATACGTGGGATGGTGCAATTTTCCTTGTGTATTCATGCACCTTACGTGACCTGTTGTGTTTTTTTAATGAGCTACTCGATGTCTTTGATATTACTTTTTGACTTGCACTGTGATAGTACACTCGCACAAGCATACACCATAGTATGCCGCTTATACCAGTTAAGGAGTATGAAACATGACATCCATTGATCATGCATATGTATTCTTGTATAATCTGCTTCCATTGTGATGTTGATCCTATAATCATGCTTGATGGATTGTGATAATGAGCGCGTGATCATGCCGACCGGATTTTGGTATTGAGCATGTGACCACGTCGAGCAGATTGTGATTGTGATCATGTGATCATGTGGAGTGGATTGAGATATTGGCACGTGAGTCGTCCGTGCAGTTGTGATTAATAATGTGGGCACAAGGTACCCTAAGCATATGATTTGTGGTTAGATACTCGTGACTTGTGCTTATGAGACGAGGTAACTCAGAGTATTTCTGTTGTGAATCTAGTACTAGAATGGTTTTAGTATTCGGTTTTCATTGTTTTACCTAATTTGTTTCACTAGTACTTAATAGTATTCAGATTACTTTACGGTTATATCACATGTTTATTTATTGTTATTATTTACTGCTTATTTCTTTCATTATTAGCTTTATACTTATTTACTGCACATGTTATTATGATAAGTTGGTGTCTTGACTTGTACCTCGTCACTTCTCCACCGAGGTTATTCTTGATACTTAATGTGTACCGACTGTGGTGTACTCATACTACAATTCTGCACATTTTTGTGTAGATTCATGTATTGGAGATAACGAACTCTTCTTAATCGCGAGGATTCAAGGTAGAGCTGCTTGGCCGTCGTAGTCCCTTGATTTCCTTTTCCTTTTGATTGTATAGTTAATTCGATATCCTAACAGTATTGCATTTTGTTTGAAGATATTTCTATGTATTGAGCTATAGCTCGTAACTTTGTGTTACCTAGCATTGGGATGTTGATGAGATTATTGCTGAGTACGCTTCTTTCACCTTTATTTTGGTATTTATATTAAACTCTATTTTAAAATAACATTGTTAATCTAGCTTAGTTGTTGTATATAATAGGCTTACCTAGTCTAAGAGACTAGGTGCCAGTACGACGCCTAAGGCGGGATTTTGGGTCGTGACAAGCTGGTATCAGAGCTCTAGGTTCATAGGTTCCACGAGTCACGAGCAAGTTTAGTAGAGTCTTGCGGATCAGTACGGAAAAATCTGTACTTATCTTTGAGAGGCAACAAAACTATTAGGAAAATTCCACCTCTTTCATTCATGTCGCGCAGATTTGTTGATTTTAGTGTTTGAGATTTTATATCTCTATTCTCTCACATATGGTGAGGACACGCACTACCAGATCAGATGAGAACACACCTACCCCACTTGCTAGAGCAGCGAGAAGCCGGGGCCGAGGTAGAGGTCGAGGAAGGGAACGTGTCACAGCTAGAGCACCTGCTAGAGCAGCAGTTGAGGAGTCGCCAGTGGCTCCGGCTGGGGGACAAGCACTGGAGGTGCCTGTTGTTACCCCTGGACTTCAGGAGACTTTAGCGTTGTTCCTGAGAATGTTTGGTATATTGGTTAGGCGAGACTGATCCCAGTGGAACCAACTACTTCACAGATTAGGGGGAAGAGCTTATACTCCTGCCGCCCGTACTCCTAAGCAGCAAACTCGTGATAGTTATACTCCGGGTGTGGTGCCAAATACTCCATCTGATCAGGTTATGGAGATTTCCAAGAGGTTAGAGCGTATATTGGGTGAGGAAAGGGAGTATAAGGAGGCCAAGAGGCTCGAGGTTCTGGAGGATTCAGTGGATTCTACTCTTCACTTATGACCCATCATGGAGGAGGCTCAGGTAGTTGGCTTGTCTAGTCTGCACTGAAGACTATGTGTGGTGCTCCAATTAGTCAGTACCGCAGGGTACACATATGGGGAAATCATCCTTTAGTTCTCACTGGCAGGGGTTTCCTATAGCGGTTATTCTAGTTATCCCGTAAAGATTGTCCCAAATTGAGAAGAGATGAATTTTAGCAGAGCACTCAGGCTATAGGATCCATTCCAGTTATTAAGTCACATTCACAAGCAGGTAGGGGTGGAGGACAGACGGTTAGAGGGCGCCTTATAAGGGAAGTACATGCCCGTTGATATGCTTTCCATGGTAGGGCTGAGGCCGCTGCACCTGATAGTGTCATTACAGGTATGGTTTTGATTTTTCATAGAAGAGCATCGTTCTAATTGTGATCTGGTCCTATTTTATCGGTATGAGTCCTCCTATATTGCCTTATATATAGGTGAGTTTCGTGATTTATGTACTTTGCTTATGCGTTTACCCCTTTAGAGAGATTCTATTATGGTAGCCCATGTCTATCATTTTGATTTTTTCACTATTGAGAGTTATGAGACTAGGATGAACTTTCTGTCACTCCTTACGGTAGGTTTTGATATGATTTTTAGATGGTTTAGTTACAATTTATGAATTATGGTGCTCTATTGGTTTGGGAAGTCTATTACGTTTTGTGATTTTATTTCGCAGACTTGAGTTAATGGAAGGTTTCGGTTTGTGTGATGTTTATTCTACTTGATATGTTTGGACTGGGCTACATGCCGCGGTGAAGTTATATTAGGATGATATCCTTGTGATTAGTTCATATGTTTTGTTCTCCCTTAGGGAATGGACTCTTAGTATGATACCGGTGGGGAGTTGTACTACTTGAGTTGTTCGGTAAGTTCTCTCATGTTTTTCTCTTTCCATATTTTGTCACAGTCGAGTTTTGCTCATGAGTTCATATTGTGAGGCTTGTGCCTAGGAGCATTGGGTGTGACTTGTTTATTTGGGTGAGTGGTTATAAGATCTTCGTATTTCTTGCATCATTGTCAGTGTTGTGAAGGTTTGGAACAAGGTTCTAGTCGATATGAGGCTATTTATCGGTACCAAGTTTGGTAATGGATATTTACTACAGCTAGAGTTGTTGCTTAGGGCATATGGATGATGTGTTACGCCATGTGGTTATACCTTTTGGGTGTATACATGAGCTATTGCAACTAGTTCAAGTTGATACAACATGTTTATGTGGGAATGGGGTATTTGGGAAATGATCAAATGTTATAAATTAAGTTCTAAGGCTTATCGGTATGGGTGGAAGGAAAAATCTTCGGTTGGGATGGTTTTGTCAGGCTTATATGGATTGGGGTGGCGTGGGTTCAGCTGCGAGTATATATATGCTAAGTTCATTCAGTGAGTTCATGGCTTCGGAACAAAACTTGCCACGTTTGAGGATGAATATTTGTTTAAGAGGGGGGAATGTAATGACCCGACCAGTCATTTTGAGATTTAACATTCCATTCAGTGGTTTACGGTCATAACAAGCTTCGTAATACATACTATGCCTTGCATGGAGGACCGGTTTCAATTTACGAGTGATTCAAGATTTATTTGGGAAAATGATTCTTATTTTAGAAACTTAAGTGGTAAGAGTCGACAGGAGTTTGACTTTTGTTTCGATGAATCCGGAATATTGTTTTAATGATTCCAATAGCTTTGTATAGTGATTTTGGACTTATGCCTATGTTCGGATTTTGATTTGGATGTCCGTAGCTTTATTTGATGCATTTTGGTGAAAGTTGGAAAGTTGAGGTTTGGAAGATTGAGAGGTTTGATCGAAAGTTAAAATTTTTATATCGATTTCAGATTGAGATTTCGGGTGTTGGTATAGCTCTGTTGTGTCATTTGGGACTTGTATGCAAATTTGAGGTCATTCGGAGTTGATTTGATTTGATTCGACGCGAGTTGTAGAAATTGAAATTTCATTAGTTCATTAGGCTTGAAGTAAGGTGTGGTTCGTAGTTTTTATGTTGTTTGATGTGATTTGAGACCTAGAGAAGGTCGGCATTATGTTTTGGAACTTGCTGGTATGCTCGGATGGGGTCCCGGAGACCCCGAGTGTGTTTCAGATGGGCTACATGCCATTTCTTCAGGTTTGCAATTTGCTGATTGCTGGTGTCTAATATATTTCTTCGCGATTGCAAAGAGTTGGTCGCGTTCGCGTAGGGTGTTTGGAGGATCGGCAATTTTCCTTCTTCACATTCGTATTGTGTGGTTCATGATCACGTACTTTTGGAATGTTAACCCAGCGTTTCCACGATAGGGGTATCGTGTAGTGGGCGACCATGCTGGGGAGGCCAGGTATTTTGTTTGTCGCGTTCACATAAGGTGGCTCACAATTGCATAAGCTGTGGTCATTGTGAGTTGCGTTCGCCACTGTAGTTACGTGTTCGTGTAGGGTTATTTTTGGCAGCCTTCGTTTTGTTCTTCACGGTCGTGAGAAATGTTCCACGATCGCGATGAGTAGATACCTGGGCAAAATAGAAAAGCACTCTATTTGGAGGGTTGTGATATTTTTATCATTTTTGAGTTAGAGATCCCGTATTTGGGCGATTATGGAAAGGATTTTCACGCTTTGGATTGGGGTATGTGTTCTTGACCTAGATTTGCTTATATTTCATGATTCCATCTTTGTTTTATTATTAAATTAGTGATTTGAATTGGAGGTTTTTGTAAAAACTTTCTAAAGCACAAAAATGATGATTTACAGGCCGATTTGATGTCGGAATTGAATAATTTCAGTATGGTTGGACACATTCAAATTTTGTGAGTTTTGTCGGGTTTCGAGGTGCGGGTCTGGGTTGACTTTTTAGGTTGACTTTTTGGTTTTTATTAAATATCAAAGCTTTATTATCCGAAATTGTTTTATGGCATTTATTAATGATATTAAGTTATTTTGGCTATATTCGAGTCGCCCGGAGGTTGTTGTAGATGAGAAGGCCATTTTAAAGTATTGATTTAGCTTCTTTGAGGTAAGTTTCTTGCCTAACTTTGTATTGGGGAACTACCATTTAGGATTTGAGTTGATTGTATTATTTGAATTATGTGAAATACGTGTACGCGAGGTGACAGGTGATCGAGCTTATATGTTGAAATTGACCGAATTAGACTCTTAGGCTTCTTTCATGTAATTATTTAAAGTTGTTAGCACATGCCATATCTTTTACTTGTAGAGCTTAATCTTATATGATTTATTTAAAGTTGTTACCTTTTTATTTGTAATGTGAACTCCTCTATTGTTAAGTTATTCCTAGTTGAAATTATGATATCCTTGCATTGTCGGGTTATTTTCATGTATTTAGACGTAGTAGCAAGTTCATGACATCTCTTGTTAGCTTATGTCATACACAAGAATTCGAAGTTTTCCATTTCATGGAAATACCTAAATACAAGTTGAAGTTATTGAAAGTCAGTAACCTATTTTAGTTGAAGTTATAGTTTAATGGGGCATTGTTCATTTGGGTTACTTTCCCCGTTTATTTTGTTGCTATTGAGATGTTTTACACATCGTGTTGAATCGTGGGCTATGTGTTGTGGTGATATTGGTATTGTTTATGTTAAGAGGTTGTGGCCAATGGGAACTTGTGATACGAGTTGATATGGTGTGTTGTTGTGATTTTAGCACACATGAATTTATTTTGTGGATTGATTATCATTATGCGGAGCATAACGGTGACATCTAACTATTGATGATTGTTCGGAGTGATACATGTGGCTAATGATATTTTTAGGGCAGAGTGATACGGGTGGCTATTGGGGGATACGGGTGGCTATCAGAGTTATAAGGGTGGCTTTTAAGTTAAATGTCTGGGAAAAGCGACAATGGTGGCTATTATGATGTTATCAATATGGAGAGATAAGGGTGGCTATGTCAGGGATGATATGTGTTGTCCTGAGGGTATTATGTTGATGATATTCGTGTTATGGTGAGATTTTGCTTGTGTATGTCATCCACATTGACTTGTTGTGTTGCTTTCGGTGAGCTACTCGATGTCTTTGATATTAATTATTGACTTGGACTATGATAGTACACTTGCACAAGCATACACCTTAGCATGCCACTTATACCAATTAAGGAGTATGAAACTTGACATTCACTGGTCGCGCCTATGTATTCTTGTATTATCTGCTTCCACTGTATGTTAAGCCAATGATCATGCCGGGCTAAAAGTGACAGAGAGCATGTGATCATGTCAAGTGGATTGAGATATTGGCACGTATTTTGTCCGTGTGGTTTTGATTAATAATGTGGGCACATGGTGCCATGAGCATATGATTTGTGGTTGGAGACTCATAACTTGTGTTTATGAGACGAGCTAAATCGAAGTAATTTTGTTGTGAAACTTGTGTTAGAACTGCTTAAGTATTTGGTTGTCATTGTTTCCCCTTAATTGGTTACACTGGTACTTAATGATATTCAGATTACTTTACGGTTATGTCACATGTTTATTCCTTGTTGTCATTTACTGCTTATTACTTCCATTATTAGCTATATACTTATTTATTGCATATGTTATTATGACAAGTTGGTGTCTTGACTTGTACATCGTCGCTTCTCCATCGAGGTTATTCTTGAAACTTACTGTGTACCGACCGTGTTGTACTCATACTATAATTCTGCCCATTTTTGTGTAGATTCAGGTATTGGAGATAACGAACTCATGCAGAGTTAGCTTCTTGATCGCGAGGTTTCAAGGTAGAGCTGCTTGGTCGTCGCAGTCCCTTGGAGTCCTTTTCTATTTTAATGTACTGTTAAATCAATATCTGAACAGTATTGTATTTTTTTGAAGATATTTCTATGTATTCAGCTAGAGTTTATGACTCTATATTACCTAGTCTTTGGAGGTTGTTGTGATTATTGTGACGTAGGCTTGTTTTACCTTTTATTTCGGTATTTATATTAAACTGTATTTTAAAATATCATCATTGAACAGGCTAAATTGTTGTAAGTCATTTTACCTAGTCTTAGAGACTAGGTTTCATCACGTGCCTAAGGCGGGATTTGGGTCATGACATGTTTCTTCATCAGTTTGGGTGCCTGTCCTATTTCTCAGAGATCCAAGAAGCAGCCTTCCGTCTCCTTGTCTTTTGTTGAGGAAGAGTGACGAGCTTAAAACACACACTTAAATATGCTCTCTAGTCGAATATAGTATAATCTAATATTGAATCCACGGGGATTGGAGTTAAATTGTATTATCGTAGTTTGTAGCTAATTTGCTATCCAAGATGCTCAACAATTGAGAATTTATGATTAAAGACTAAAATTAACTAAGAATCTAGATCTAATTGACTAATGACAATCGAACAAAAGTAAGCTAGGAAGATATCAATGGGAGAAGATAGGGGTTGATTTGATAGGTGCAAGATAATTGTTTGGGATTTAAATCTAGTTAATTCATTTCTAATGTTTAAGTGAGTCTCTCGAATTAACTCGGTTATTAGTTCAACCGTTTAGTAGAAACTCCTCTCTCGATTAGGTTTGAACCTCACAATAGGAACTAAATTAAGCTCGGTGAAGATATGAAAGAATTCATAGTGGTTTGGTCTTTAGGAGAACCTCTTTCAATTATCCTCCTAACAGGTTTAATCAATGATTCAACTAGCCTCTTTCGATTACTAAGAAGAATTAATGAATTCAACCGACAAGATAATGCAAATATATCACAAGTTATGCCTCTCTCGGTTACATGAACATGTGAATATAGATGCAGCAATTAAAACACCTAAAACGATTTAATACATAAAAACTAGAGTTAATATCCGCAAACAATGATCAATACACCAAATCCATCAAACCCTAAAAGAGAACTACTCCATAAATATGGAGTAATTCATCACAAATATAAAGAAAAACATAAACTCTTGTCTTGAATGAGGATTGAATGATGAATGCCTTGTGATTTTGCTTATCCACCTCCTCCTTAGCCTCCTTCAATCTTAGATGTGTCAAAAGTCCATAAAATAACATTTTTCCTTGTATTTATACCAAGTAGGGTTCGGCCCAGACGAAAACACCTTCTCCTACGCGAAATAGGACAAATACTCTGTAAAATTGCACAGGCACGCCGCATGGGGAGACGCGCCATACGTGGAATTAGTGGAGAAATCCAAAGAGCTAGTTCTGACAAGGAGCACGCATTTTACACAGTCGCAGCCACGCGCCGCAGGTGTGTTGTTTTCTCAGACTAAGGATTTTTATTGACTTTTTTGATATCCAGACATTATTTTTGACCCCCGAACGCGATCCCGACTTAACTCCTTGGGCTTTTACTCAGACATCAAATCTACAAATAGCTCAAATTCATTCTGTGACATCTACATAGCTTGGAATCCTCCTACAAGGCATAAAACACACAATTAGTGAAAAACACTAGAGATTAAAGATAAAACTCAATTAAAGTGCAGTAAATTAGAGTGCAGTAAGCGACTAAAACATGAGATTATAGGCTACCATCAACACCCCACACTTAAACCATTTCTCATCCTTGAGCAATCAAACTACACTTTATATAGACACAACCTTTTTAAACAACTCTCATAACTCGTCACACCAAGAATATTTAAAACAGTTTAAGCACAATACCGTAACATCCTAGCCTCAATATTTGACTCACAATAACCATGCATTATTTATAATCCGCTCACTTACTCTAACACAGAGGTCAATGACATTACCTTTTCTTCATGAATCAAGTGCCCTCACACAACAATAGAGAGTAGTTCCACACGCAATAAAGTTTAAGAACAATTAGAAACTCAAGATAGAAAGAATTCTCTCACCCTCTAAAACAAAATCCATATGCCACAAAAGATATACCATAGGCTTTCTCGTAGTGTACTACTCTACTAATTAAGCTCATTAAGTCAAGGATCAAGTAGGACTTTAATGGTTGTAATGTAAGCTACGGGACAGGTAAGATACATTTAGATTTAAAAGTGACTACACCTCCCTAAGCACTTTAATACATACATTTCATTGTTCAAAACCCCACACTTATGACAAACCATAACTCCACATTCACATCAATATACATTAACTCCAAACTTCTTTAAGCACAATTACATCAAGAGTTACCACTATCAAGGAATATTTTTCACAATCATACAATTATTTATTTTTCTATCTTTTCTTTTTCTATTCAAGTGGCTCTTACTTTTTCAAAATATTTCACCTTTCTCCTTATTTCATTAGTTATACTCAAAACCCAATCCAACCACCCAACACTTCAAATTTTACAAAGTTCATAATAATTTCTAGTGCTCACGAGAGGTACAAAGGTTCAAATAGATGGTCAATTCACCAAATTGGTAATGCTTGTACTGTGGTTGCCAAATGAACAAAATTATAGGCTCAAGAAGGGTTAACTAAGATACATAACAATTAGGTGGATAAAAGCATATCACTCGCTCAACAAAGAACTGCTTATATCACTTCCAAGACTGAATAAAACTACTATTTCAATTTGCAAACACATGGGGCAAGTTCGAGACGTTAAATCCATGCACAGAATAACAACAAACCTAACACACACATGGCACATAACTCACTCGGAATTCGACTATCAAGGCACTCTAGTCAAAGCAGTTAAGCTAAGTTAAGATCATACAAGTTAAGGTACTTATACAAGAGTCAAAAACTAAGCCCTTAGGCATAATAAAGTTAAGAGATGTTGCCATCAATTCAAATCACAGCAAAAGGTTTCCTACTTCTAAAAAGAAAAATCAACTACACCTGGTTTAAACAAAACCCTTGGAAAAGAACCACGACACAAAGAAAAACCAAGGGGAAGTTATTACACTACCTAACAAAAAAAAATCTTTTGTCTTTTTCTTTTCAACTTTATTCCCTCAAGAAACATGTCTATAATATCAATCGTCGGGAAAAAAAATTAAATTTTTTATGTTTTTTTTTAATTTTCCAACTACTACAACTAACAAAACTATCGCATATACATACAACATAAAATTATCCCCCACCTCATACTTTAAGGTGTGGCATTTCCCTTGACACACAAATAAAAATCATAAAGTAAAGGAAACTTCCTTGAACATGTAGTCGATGTATGAGTCGAAGGCGAACTCCATTCCTCGCCTTCGAACTAATGCGCATATCCATGCAGACAACTTCTTCTCAGCCTTTTTGGGGTAGACCCCACACTTATCATTCTCACTAAGCACAACTTTCTCTTTTAAGCCCTTCACTATCCACTCAACACGTGCAGCTGGTTTTTCTTTTTGTGCCCTCTTTTCTACATTCATATCAAAAGTCACCATCTCCTCACCCACTCTAAGCAAGCGCTTCCTCTCATGTATGTCCAATATTTCTCTACCTGTTGCTAAGAATGGTCTTCCTAGGATGAGGGGGACCTCCTTGTTCTTCTCCATATTATAAGGCCCCGTAAATATTTAACCTAAAACCCGGGGTTTTGTGGTGCCAAGGCTTATGTGTTGAAGAATGTAGAGATTCTTTGTGGTGAACTGTCGCAGTATAGAATTTTTGGGTTGAACAGTGTGTTGGGGAGTTGAAGAAAATTTTCAGAAGAATAGGGCACTTCTACAGTCAATTATGCGATCACAACACTGGTATACGGACCGCATATCGGCCGCAAATTGAGGCAGAAATTTGGGCAAAATTTTTAGACCATTATGCGGCCGCATAATCACTTTTCGGACCACATAACCCCTCGCAAATTCAGCACAACAAAATTTTCTGGAGGAAGGTTTTGCGGCGCATTATTCAACTGCGGAATAGGTCCATGACTAGCAGACCGATCGTAGAGTAAGGCAGTAGTGTCCAGTTCCGGAGGGCCATTTAGCAATTTTTTTGACCGCTTAAGCATATGCGACCGCAGATTGTGTTTCGGAGCTTCATTTTTCTGGTTTTATAAACCCGACCCCATTCTTATAAAACTATATTAAGTGCCATTTTAGAAGGTTCAAACTCACATTTTAGAGAGAGAGGAAGGTGGTGTAGAGTGAGAAGAGGAGTTCCAAGTCATTTGTTCATCCATCTTTGTTCAAACCTTGAAGATTTCTAGAGGGTAACTCACAAGGTCTTCAACCAAAAGGTAAGATTCTACACCAATAACCCTTAATTTCGGAATTTAACTAAAAAGGGGTAATAAGTAAAGCAATTCTTGGGTGTGGGAGTTTTTTATTTTACATGCATGTACCATCTAGGTAGTGGGGGAATGTTGAGCACTTTTGGGTAGTGGGGTGAAATAATCCACCATAGGAGGACCTTGAAACTTTAATGCACGCCTAGTGTTTGATAAAGCGCTCAAGTGAGGTGGAGCTATGAAATCTTTCCTAATTTATGTTCAATTTTGGTATATTTCTAAATAGATCGAAATGGCTAAGATTTCCAGAACATTTTAGTAACATAAAAAGCTCGAGGCAAGGTATTTTGGCTAAACTTCTATCTTGGAATTGAATTCCCACGATGTTCTTGTAAGTTCCGAGTTGTCCATTATAAGTTGACTTTTCTGAATAACTTTGGCGTCGAATGATGTATACATATGAATATGTTCAAAATGTGTTCAGGAATATTATTATTATGTTATGTTGCTCTTCGAGAACATTTTCAATGTATTAAAATGTTGTGACTTCAAGTCAAGCCCAAATGAAAGTGATCATGTCAAATTGCATAAGAAATAACATGTGCCTAAGACCCTAAGTTGCTCAAATGAGTGCTTAAAGTCTTGAATAGAAATATTTGTTGTTGGCAATCCGTATTAATGTTTGAAAGTGGAATAGTGAGCATGAATTATGAAGAACGGCCAATGTGTCAAGAATGATTTTGCGTTATGGACAATGATGGCAATAAAATGAATAACATGTAAAAGAATATGAATTGAGTGGTAAGTACCTTGAATAATAAATGCTTTGGGAGTATCATTTAGCCATCGAGGAAGGTAGGTCGGAACAACCTAACCCCTAAACTACATGTGCCGGTGTAGGAGTTATTGAGGTTGAATCCCTATGTTAATGTGATGCGATTGTTTCCCTTTATATGGGATGACATTGACGAGTTGAGGTGTTTTCCCCTTAAATAGGATGAGATTATTGCTAGCTATATGTTATGTAATGTCGACCCACACGACATTGTGGTCAAACGACTTAGTCGATCGGGCTGAGATCAAATGTCATGTCGCGTACATAGTGGTATTGTGCGTGTATATCTCGGGGTGAGACGGCTAAGCCGGTCGGGCTGAGATCAGACTCCGTGCTAAAATACGGTGGTGTATCAGTGCTAAAGATCTCCCAACTTAAATTACCGAAACCTATTTGAAATTTACCTTTCCCCTAACATGGCACCTTGATACTGTTTAAGCCTTTTATTGATTTCATGTTTTATTATCCGTTTAATGTTACTCGTTCTAGTGAGAGAGTGTTTAGTTTTACATACTAGTACTATTCCATATGTGTTAATACCCAATTTTTTCCTATAATATTTTTTAAATATATACCTTCAGAACTATGCATTAGCATCAATTGATAGTTTTCCATAATTTCTACATTTTAAAATTAGTTTATCCCTGTATTTTACTCATATAAATAATTATAAATTTCACCACAAATGACTCTTTAACATTTCATGGTTTAATTTTGCTATTAATATTTATATTAGGCTTAAATTATTTCACAAATAGTCACATTTACATTTTTGGGTTACAATTGCAATAACTTTGCAATTATATCCCATGCATGCATTATTACATTATTTTACTAGAAAATATCTCATTGTATTTTTAAAATATTGAGTAATTATTTTAGAATATTTCTATGCTTGAACATTGTTTTAATAGTCTGTTAATTATTTTATAAAATAGTATTTATCAATTATTTGGGTATTTAATAAATAACCCTTTTTATTTCAGATCTAACCCTTTTTACAAGCCCAAAACCCCTTTGATATTAACCCAAAAAGCCAGCCCAAACCTCTTTAGGCCCAATCTGCTTACCCGACCCAATAACCCTTTTTCAATCGTGGCCGTTGATCTTTTAGATCAACGGTCCACATCTACCTTTACCTTAATTAACTCCTAACCTAACCCCTAACCCTTCTCATTCTCTCCCCCCCTCCTCGTCATCGTCTCCCCTAACCTCTCAACTCTCTCTCGACCTAACCCTAACCCTAATCGCCGTCACAGGCGTAAACCTCCTTCCTATGGTGCTTCTATGTCTTCTTGGACCAGTCTTGGTCTCTTATACGCCATGGCTCTTCGATTTCATGAGTCCTTGAGAGGATCTCAAGAAAATTCAACTAGTTCTGGTTCGAAACTTGTTCATCGGCCTGTCTCGGGCCATTTTCGTTGGTAAGTAAGGGATTTCTCCTTGTTTTATTACGAATCTGTCACGACCCCAAATCCTATCTTAGGTCGTGATGGCCCCCAACAGCGGGGTCAGGCAAGCCAACACTCAACTTACTAAAGGTTCTTTCTTATTAGATTAAACATTTCAACATATACTCATTTTTAAAACTTAAAAACATGAATCGACAAGGATAATTAGCTAGTTTTTTAATCAAAAGCAGCCATGAAGAGGCGTGAGCCAATATATATACAAACCCGAAACCCATAATAACTATCATGTGTGTGACAAGAACTAGTGTCACAAGTCCTACGGGCATGCTAACAGAATATACAAAAGATATAATATACAGTCCCACTGTCTGAAGGAAATAGTTGGGAAATAAGCAAAAGAAATCCCATGGTGCTGCCGGAGATCGCCAGGAGAAAGCAGCGCCCCGTGAAGTCAGGCCTGTCTATAATCAAAATCAAGCTCCGGTCCGACAACCAGATGCACCAGCCTCAGAACCTGTACAATTAAGTATAAAAGCATAGCATGAGTACATAAATATCTATGTACCCAGTGAGTATCCCGCCTAACCTCGAAGAGGTAGTGACGAGAGGTCGACATGACACTCAGTAAGGTCCAACAATATAATTTAATAGAATATGATGGAAACGGTAGGCATGTAAAGGCAATGAAGCAACAAATATATATAAGGCAGTGAAATCCAAGGAAGTATTGGGAATGAATAAAACAATTACTACTTCACCTTCCGCAAATATCTGCCAAATTAATGTCCATGAATTTAGTAACAACTAAATCATGCGCATGCAGGGTAAGGACAACCGGCCGGAGTCATAAGATAGTCATGTCCGTGCACTGCCGAGGCCCGAACGTCCCGAACCATAAGTGCACATTTCCATAAAGTACTCACATCTATGCACTGTCGAGGATCGAACGGCCCGAACCAGAAGTGCATCTTTACCATGAAGTAATCCTCTTTATGCACTGCCGAGGATCGAACGGCCCGAACCAAAAGTGCATATCTCAATCCGCCGTGGCGTACGGCCCATTCCCATAAGAGTGGGGGAAATCACACTCCGCTCGCGGAATGTAAATTGCGAAGCGTTCACATGCACACACATTATTCCTTTTTAAATTACTTTTAAGTGAAAACTTCCTTACAAGTTTTCTCAAATTCCATGACCTGAGGGAAATAATCCGCATGTAACATTTAAGTTATTAAGCATATAGTTCATACCAAGTAAAACATAAGGCATAATGTAGGCCTAACTACCCGGACATAATAGTAATAGCCGCTACGTACGGACTATCGTCACTTTGTACGTACGTAGCCCTCACAATTATCACATATAGCATCTAAATCACCTAGGGGGACAGTTCCCTCTTACAAGGTTAGAAAGGAGACTCACCTCGTGTCGAATCTACTCCCCGGACCAAGAACGCGCCCGAAACTCCGAACTCTACACCCGAGGACTCGAAACTAGCCAAATGTTATACAAATACATCAATTTATGCTCAAAGTATGGAAATTCTCCTACTTATTTAGTAAATTCATCATTTGAAGAAATCCCAAAATTCACCCCGGGCCTGCACGCTCGGATACTAAAAATTCACGAAGGAACCACTCACCCTTAACCTAAGGATTGTTAATACATAATTTTTACTTGATTTCATAGCTAATTGACGTGTAATTCTCTAAATTCCCAAAGGCCCTAGGTTACTACCCAATTCTTGATTTTTACTAATTAAAAGGTTAACTTAACTAAGAATTCATGAATTAAACCAACTTTGGGATAGAATTTACTTACCTCTCAGTGGTTGGGTCGTGGAGCCCCTTTGCCAAGCTCTCAAAGTGTTTTAATGGAAGAAGGAATGAAGAAAACAATGAAGAATCCTGTATTTAAGAAACACACTACCTGATAGTGGTTCCGCACCTGCGGCTCAAGGACCGCACCTGCAGTCTCGCACCTGCGAAAATGGACGAGGAAGCCTGGGCTCGCACCTTTGGAGAGGAGACCGCACCTGCGGCTCCGCTCCTGCGGAACTTTGTCCGCACCTGCGAGAAATGGGCTGCCCGCTGGGGGTTCGCACCTGCGAGGTTGGGACTGCAGGAGCGGTCCCGCACCTGCGGTCACACCAGAACAGGTGCACCATCAGCTATTTCAGCTGGTTTTTTGGCCTCGTGTGCTGTCAGGGAGGCACCTGGGCCCACGCGAGCCCCCGTCCAAATATACCAACAAGTCCCAAATCATACTATGGACTCGCTCAAGTCTTCGGACAACTCAAAATAAAAATCACATCCCAAAACCCCTAGAATCATAACTTAAGAACTCCAAGTTCTTGAATTCGATAACAATGCGCCGAACCAACCTATACTACTCGGAATGATACAAAATTTTGCAGGCAAGTCATAAATGATATAACGGAACTATTCTCGGTCTCGAAATTCCGTTCGGACCTTGATAACACAAAAACACATCCCAAACCACAAATAGGAACTTAAGGAACTCTTTTTTCAATATTGGGCGCTGAAACGCTCCAGGGTCATCCAAAACCCATTCCGAACATACTCCCAAGTTCGAAATCATCGTATGAAGCTACTGGAACCGTCAAAACTCAATTCCGAGGTCGTTTACCCAAAATGTTGGCCGAAGTCAAACTTGGCCTTAAAGGCCAACCTTAAGGAACCAAGTGTTCCTATAGCACTCTAAACACTTCCGAATCCCGGACCACCCGCCCCCGCAAGTCATAACTCACAATAAGCCGCTATGGGAAGTTTCATTTAAGGGAACGGGGTCCGATAATGAAAAAATGACCAGTTGGGTTGTTACATACTCCACCTCTTAAAGAAACGTTCGTCCTCGAACGGGTCTAAAATCATACCTGAAGTGCCGAATGAGTGCGGATATCTGCTCTGCATGTCCTCCTCGGACTCCCAGGTCGCTTCCTCGACTGGTTGGACCCTCCACTGGACCTTCACTGCAGAAACTCTCTTAGACCACAACTGGCGATCCTGCCTATCAGTAATAGCAATTGGCTCCTCCTCGTAGCCCAAGCTCTCATCCAACTGAATAGTGCTGAAATCAACCACGTGAGAGTTGTCGGCGTGGTACCTCCGACGCATGGATACATGAAAGACCGGATGAACTCCTGATAAACTGGGAGGTAAGGCTAGCTCATAAGCAACCTCTCCAACTCACCTCAACACCTCGAAGGGACCTATAAACCTCGGGCTCATCTTGCCCTTCTTCCCAAACCTCATAATACCCTTCATCGGCGAGACCTTCAACATAACCTTGACTCCCTCCATAAACGATACATCACGCACCCTCTGATCTGTGTAACTCTTCTGTCTGGACTGTGCTGTGTGGAGCCTCTCCTGAATCAACTTCACCCTCTCCAAAGCATCCCTCACCAGGTCGGTACCATATAACTTAGCCTCACCAGGCTCAAACCACCCGATAGAGGAACGACATCGCCGACCATACAAAGCCTCAAATGGGGCCATCTCGATGCTGGACTAGTAACTATTTTTCTAAGCAAACTCGGCCAAAGGAAAGAACTGGTCCCACTGACCCCCGAAGTCAATCACGCATGCCCTGAGCATGTCCCCCAATATCTGAACTGTACGCTCCGACTGGCCATTAGTCTGAGGGTGAAATGATGTGCTGAGATCTATCCGGGTACCCATCTCACTATGCAATGCTCTCCAGAAGTGTGAGGTAAACTGAGGACCTCGATCTGATATGATGGACACCGGCACACCGTGCAACCGGGCTATCTCCTGAATGCATATCTGGGCTAACCTCTCAGAAGTATAAGTAGTAGATACTGGAATGAAATGCGCCGATTTGGTCAATCTATCCACAATGACCCAAACCGCGTCAACCTTCCGAAAAGTCCGAGGCAACCCAACCACAAAGACCATAGTGATTCGCTCTCATTTCCACTCAGGAATGGGCACCTGCTGAAGTAGGCCTCCTGGCCTCTGATGCTCATACTTCACCTGCTTGCAATTAAGACACCTAGTCACATACTCCATGATGTCCCTCTTCATCCGCCTCCACTAGTAATGCTGCTTCAAATCACGATACATCTTCGTAGCACCAGGATGAACATAATAACAAGAACTATGTGCCTCCTCTAGAATCCTCTCTCTCAGGCCATCAACATTAGGAACACATAAGCGGCCCTGAAGTCTCAAAACACGATCCTCGCCAATAATAACCTCCTTGGCCCTACCCTGAACCACTGTCTCCCGTAGCTCTGCCAAACACAGATCATCATACTGCCGCGCCTTAATCTCCCCAAATAACGAAGACTGAGCAAGCACATGTGCTAAAAATCGATGAGGCTCTGAAAGGTCTAATCTCACCTGGCGATTGGCCAAGGACTGAATGTCCAAGGCTAGAGGTCTCTCCTCTACTGCAATATAAGCCAAGTTACCCATACTCTCCGCCTAGCTTCTCAAAGCATCTGCTACCACATTTTCCTTGCCCGGGTGATAAAGAATGGTGATATCATAATCCTTCAGCAACTCAAGCCATCTGCGCTGCCTCAAATTAAGATCCCTCTACTTGAACAAGCTACGGTGGTCTGTATAAACCTCACAGGACACTCCATACAAGTAGTGCCTCCAAATCTTAAGAGCATGAACAATCGCCGCCAACTCCAAATCGTGCACAAGGTAATTCTTCTCATGAACCTTCAGCTGGTGCGAAGCATAAGCAATAACTCTCCCTTCCTGCATCAACACATACCCCAAGACAACACGCGAAGCATCACAATATACTGTATACATCCCAGAACCGGAATGCAATACTAGAACTAGTGCTGAGGTCAATGCTGTCTTTATCTTCTGAAAGCTCGCCTCACACTCGTCAGACCGTCGGAACGGGGAATTCTTCTGAGTTAATCTGGTCAATGGAGTTGCAATGGAAGAGAACCCATCCACAAATTGGCGATAATAGCCTGCTAGGCCCAAAGCTCCTGATCTTTGTAGCTGAAGTAGGATGCGGCCAACTTTGAACTACCTCGATCTTCTGAGGATCAACCTTGATACCCTCTCCGAATACCACATGCCCCAGGAATGCTACAGAATCCAACCAGAACTCGCACTTGGAGAACTTAGCATATAGCTTCTATTCCCGCAAGGTCTGGAGCACAACCCTCAAATGCTGCTTGTGCTCACCAAGGATACGTCAGTAAATCAAGACGTCATCTATGAAGACAATAACAAAGGAATCAATATACGTCCTGAACACCCTATTCATCAAGTCCATGAATGCTGATGGGGCATTAGTCAAGCCAAAGGACATCACCAGGAACTCATAATGGCCATATCTTGTACGAAAAGCAGTCTTCGGAACATCTAAAGCCCGAATCTTCAACTGATGATATCCCGATCTCAAATCAATCTTAGAAAACACACGAGCACCTTGCAACTGGTCAAACAAATCATTGATGTGCGGCAAGGAAACTTGTTCTTAATGGTAACCTTGTTCAACTAGAGGTAATCAATACACATCTGCATGGACCCATCCTTCTTCTTCCGAATAGAACTGGAGCACCCCACGGCGATACACTCGGTCTGATGAACCCCTTAGCTAACAACTCCTCAAGCTGCTCCTTCAACTCTTTCAACTCCTTCGGAGCCATACGGTACGAAGGAATAGATATAGGCTAGGTGCCTAGAGCTAAATCAATGCAGAAAGCAATATCACGGTCCGGAGGCATGCCTGGAAGGTCTGAAGGAAATACATCAGCAAACTCTCGAACCACTGGCACTGAATCAATCGCAGGAGACTCGGCGGTGGTGTCCCGCACAGAAGCAAAATAGGCCAGACAACCCTTCTCGACCATATGCCGAGCCTTCATGAATGAAATAACCCGGCTGGCTGCACTAACTAAGGAACCTATCCACTCCAGCCTAGGCGACTCGGGCATGGCTAAAGTAACTGTCTTGGCATGGAAATCTAGCACGACATGATAAGGATATAGCCAATCCATTCCTAGAATAATCTCAAAATCAACCATCTCGAGCAATTAAAGATCTGCTCTGGTCTCGAACCCACAAAAGGTGATCACACAAGACCGATAAATCTGGTCTACCACCACAGAATCGCCCATAAGAGTGGACACATATATAAGAGAACCCAAGGACTCGCGAGGAGCATCCAGAAAAATGAGCAAATAATGCTGAAACATATGAATAGGTGGATCCTGGATAAAATAATATGAAGCCTCTCTACCATATATTGAGATAAATACCTGTGATCACGGCGTCTGAGGCCACTGCATCTGATCTGGCCGGAATGACATAGAATCTAGATGGAGTAACGGAAGGCTGAGCTCCACCAGAATGAACAGCAGCTGCCTGACCTCACCCTGATTGGCCTCCACCTCTAGGACGACCCGTGCCGACCTGTCCTCCACCTCTAGGTGGCCGGACTGCTGGTACCGGACCCATCGACTGATAACCCTGATGTACGTCCTTGCCCCGAAACCTGGGACATTGCCTCCTCATATGACATGGCTCTCCACACTCATAAAAACTCCTAGGTACCATAGTTTGTTGCCCCGAAGAAGAACTCTGAATGTCCAGAGGGCGATGTCCCTCTGGCATAGCACTGTAGGGGTCGGAGGATCTCGGATGACTGGGATAACCACTGGGTGAACTCTGAATGTCTGGAGGACGGTAGGAATGCTCTGGCATGGCGGTGAAATGAGGCCTCGCTGGAACACCTCGAGGAGGTGGTGGAGGTGCTGAATATAAAGGCATGTTGGGCTGACCACTGCTAAACTGACCTCTTCCCCTAGCTGGGGAACCTTTGAAATCTCCAAAGAATCTGGCCCTCTTGTCCTGCTGCCCCTGCTCCCTGCTCCTCGGCCGATACCCCTTGATCCTGCGAGCAATCTCTACCACGAGCTGATAAGGAGTACCCATATCCACCTCTCGGGCCATGGTGGCCCGAATACCTGGATGCAACCGAACCACAAATCTCTACACCCTCTTTGCATCAGTAGGTAGTATCATGAGTGCATGGCAAGACAACTCTAAAAATCTGGCCTCATAATCTGTCACTGACATATGTCCCTGCTCTAGCCACTCAAACTGAAAGCGTAGCTCTTCCCTCTCAGAGAGTGGGATATATATATCTAGAAACATCTGCATGAACTTCTCCCAAATGATAGGAGGAGAATCTGTTGGCCTGCTGAGAATATAGGACTGCCAACACCTACGAGCTCTGCCCTCCAACTGAAAGGTAGTGAAATCCACTCCATGGGACTCTAGTATCCTCATGTTGTGCAGTCTGTCCCTGCACCTATCCACAAAATGCTGGGCATACTCGCCTTGATCACCCCCAAAAACTGGAGGGTGCAATCGATTCCATCTATCCAATAGATTCTGCAAATCGCCGTCCACAGCTGGTCTGGGCTCAGGTGTTGTTGTAACGGGCTGGACCCCACCCACGGGCAGTGTACCCGGGGTATGATGTAATTCTGTTGTCTGTCCTGCAGCCTGGGCAGTAGGGGTCTGGACTCCCCCTCCCACCTGAGAAGTGGCAGGATCTGCTGGAATAAACCATCCAGAGACATGGTGTCCATAAATCTCATCATACGGCCCATGACTGCCTGGAAGCCTGGCGCCGTCATGAAGTCTACTGGAGCAGGATCTGCCGGAGGCACCTCGTCTTGCTCCTCTATAATAGGGTTCCCTGGTGGTGGAACCGGAATAGCTCTGGGACGCCCTCTCCCCCTACCTCGGGCCAGTGCTCTCCCCCGGCCTCTTCTACGGCCTCGGACAACGGGGGTAGCGGCCTTCCCGGGTCTGGAACATCAGATGCACGCGTCCTCACCATCTGTGAGAAAATAGAAGAATGAACTTAGTAAATCATCGACTGCACGATAGAGTAGAACAAAGAGAGGTTTCCTAACACCCTATAGCCTTTTGAAGATAAGTACAGACGTCTCCGTACCAGTCCATAAGACTCTAGTGGGTTTGCCCGTGACTTGTGAGACCTACGTGAACTTAGTGCTCTGATACCATGTTGTCACGACCCTAAAATCCTATCTCAGGTCGTGATGGCGCCCAACAGCGGGGTCAGGCAAGCTAACACTCAATTTACTAAGGGTTCTTTCTAATTATATTAAACATTTCAACATATACTCATTTTTTAAAACTTAAAAACATGAATCGACAAGGATAATTAGCTAGTTTTATTAATCAAAATAAGCCATGAAGAGGCGTGAGCCAATATATATACAAACCCGAAATCCATAATAACTATCATGTGTGTGCCAGGAACTAGTGTCACAAGTCCTACGGGCATGCTAACAGAATATACAAAAGATATAATATACAGTCCCACTGTCTGAAGGAAATAGTCGGGAAATAAGCAAAAGAAATCCCATGGTGCTGCCGGAGATCGCCAGGAGAAAGCAGCTGACCGTGAAGTCAGGCCCGTCTATAATCAAAATCAAGCTCCGATCCGACAACCAGATGCATCAGCCTCAGAACCTGTACAATTAAGTACAGAAGCATAGCATGAGTACATAAATATATATGTACCCAGTGAGTATCCTGCCTAACCTCGAAGAGGTAGTGACGAGAGGTCGACATGACACTCACTAAGATCCAACAATATAATTTAATAGAATATGATGGAAACGGTAGGCATGTAAAGGCAGTGAAGCAACAAATATATATAAGGCACTGAAATTCAAGGAAGTAGTGGGAATGAATAAAACAATTACTACTTCACCTTCCCCAAATATCTGTCAAATCAATGTCCATGAATTTAGTAACAAATAAATCATGCGCATGCAGGGTAAGGACAACCGGCCAGAGTCACATAATAGTCATGTCCGTGCAATGCTGAGGGTCGAACGGCCCGAACCATAAGTTCACCTTTCCATAAAGTACTCACATCTATGCACTGCCAAGGATCGAACGGCCCAAACCAAAAGTGCATCTTTTCCATGAAGTAATCCTCTTTATGCACTGCCGAGGATCGAACGGCCCGAACCAAAAGTGCATCTCTCAATACGCCGTGGTGTACGACCCGTTCCCATAAGAGTGGGGGAAATCACACTCCACTCGCGGAATGTAAATTGCGAAGCGGTCACATGCACACACATTATTCCTTTTTAAATTACTTTTCAGTGAACAATTCCTTACAAGTTTTCTCAAATTCCATGACCTCAGGGGAATAAGCTGCATGTAACATTTAATTTATTAAGCATACAGTTCATATCAAGTAAAACACAAGGCACGATGTGAGCCTAACTACCCGGACATAATAGTAATAGCCGCTATGCATGGACTCTCGTCACTTTGTACGTACGTAACCCCCATATTTATCACATATAGCATTTAAATCACCTAGGGGGACAGTTCCCTCTTACAAGGTTAGAAAGGAGACTCATCTCGTGTCGAATCTACTCCCCGGACCAAGAACGCGCCCGAAATACCGAACTCTACACCGGAGGACTCGAAACTAGCCAAATGTTATACAAATACATAAATTTATGCTCAAAGTATGGAAATTCTCCTACTTATTTAGTAAATTCATAATTCTTGAAGAAATCCAAAAATTCACTCTGGGCTCGCACGCTCGGATTTTGAAAATTCACGAAGGAACCACTCACCCATAACCTAAGGATCGTTAATACATGATTTTTACTTGATTTCATAACTAATTGACGGGTAATTCTCGAAATTCCCGAAAGCCCTATGTTACTACCCAATTCTTGATTTTTACTAATTAAGAAGGTTAACTTAATTAAGAATTCATGAATTAAATAAACTTTTGGGATAGAATTTACTTACCTCTCAGCGGTTGGGTCGTGGAGCCCCTTTGCCAAGCTCTCAAAGTGTTTTAATGGAGGAAGGAATAAAGAAAACAATGAAGAATCCCGTATTTAAGAAACACACTTCCTGATAGTGATTCCGCACCTGCGGCTCAAGGACCGCACCTGCGCAAATGGACGAGGAAGCCTGGGCTCGCACCTGTGGAGAGGAGACCGCACTTGCAGCTCCGCTCCTGCGGAACTTTGTCCGCACCTGCGAGAAATGGGCTTCTCGCTGGGGGTTTGCACCTGCGAGGCTGGGACTGCATAAGCGGTCCCGCACCTGCAACTGGGCAACCGCACCTGCGGTCACACCAGAACAGGTGCACCAGCAGCTATTTCAGCTGGTTTTTTGGCCTTGTGTGGTGTCCGGGAGGAACCTGGGCCCACTTGAGCCCCCGTCCAAATATACCAACAAGTCCCAAATCATACTACGGACTCGCTCAAGCCTTCGGACCACTCAAAATAAAAATCACATCCCAAAACCCCTACTCATAACTTAAGAACTCCAAGTTCTTGAATTCGATAACAATGCGCCGAACCGACCTATACTACTCGGAATGACACAAAATTTTGCAGGAAAGTCATAAATGACATAACAGAACTATTCTAGATCTCGGAATTCTGTTCGGACTTTGATAACACAAAAACACGTCCCAACCCACAAATAGGAACTTAAGGAGCTCTTTTTTCAATATTGGGTGCCGAAATGCTCCGGGGTCATCTAAAACCCATTCGGAATATACGCCCAAGTCCAAAATCATCATACGAAGCTACTGGAACTATCGAAACTCGATTCCAAGGTCTTTTACCAAAAAATTTGACCGAAGTCAAACTTGGCCTCAAAGGCCAACCTTAAGGAACCAAGTATTCCTATAGCACTCTAAACATTTCCGAATCACAGACCACCCGCCCCCGTAAGTCATAACTCACAATAAGCCGCTATGGGAAGGTTCATTTAGGGGAACGGGGTCCGATAATGCAAAACGACCGGTCGGTTTGTTACAGAATCCATGGGTATTTTGACCGATTCTCTTTATCTCTACTATTTTTATGAAAGCCCTATTTCATTACTATCGATTCTTCCTATATCTTTATAGATCTGGGGTGATTCGAGTACTATTAAGTGTTTTCCTTTAAAAAATCTCTTGTTTTAATTAGCTACTTCGATTTTTCATCACTCTTTCTAAACTAGGGTTCATCTCAATCTGTTCTTCGGAGATTTTTCTAAACTTCTCAGTGTTTAATTAATTGTTCCTTCATCATCTTGACTACTTTTCGCATGAATGTTCAAACCCTAGTCGATTCTGTGTGATATACTGATTTCTTCAGCTTTGTTTCGATGTTTTGTTATTTATGTGATACCAGTCATATTAGTTTACCCTATTTTTGGACTTAAATGTTTTCCCTGTTAAAATTCAGTATGCTTTGGGAATTTGTCCCTAATTAATCCCTCTTAATGGTTCGAACCCGCTTTTCTTGCTGAATTCTGTATTTCTGAGAGTTTTTTACTTAGTTGATTTCTATGTAAAGACTCTAAGTAATTGTTTCCCCAAAATCAGTATTCTTTGGAAATTTTTGCTGATTATTTCGTATTATTTTCCTCTGTTAAAATTTGTGTGCATAGATTTTATTTGTTTCCTTAGTTATAACTTTAATTGGTCACACTTGCCTTAATTAATCGTCCGTATGATTTTGGGATTTTTACGAACTCCCTATTTGGTATAATTTGGATGTCTTGCCTTAATTAACCCCCCCCCCCCCC
>ML325612.1:0-29092 GCA_005239505.1 Nicotiana paniculata
TTAAACTGGTTTTGGCTAGATTCGGAGCAATCGGGAGCCAATTTGATGGGCAAGAGCATTGCGTACTAGTGTTGTGGCTCGGTAGAGGTAAGTAATGATTATAAATCTCGTCTTGAGGGTATGAAACCCCGGACTTTACATCCCTTCACGGATTTGGATTGACGCACACACTGGACGACGAGTATGGGGCGTGCACAAACTGAAAATTTGGAAATATGTTCCTTTTCACGCAATTACTGAGTTACGAAACTGCTTTTTAAGCATATATTTTTACAATATTACTATGATTTGATATATTTGGGTTGTAAGCCATGTTTGGGGCCTAGTGTCGATCTCCCTTGGGGGCTATTTTACTGATATTCTCACTACTTCGAAACTGTGGATTTTCACTCAGTCTTTCTTGTGAAATTGTTGACACTCCTATTTGATGATATTTCTATTTCTTGAAATGAAATACTATCTTGGGTCGAGAACCCCGTTTATTTATGGCCCGAGTGGCATGATGTGGGTGTCTGACTGAGTGAGTCTGAGGGCCAATATTGTGAGGATGTTATGATATAAGAGAGGTCGAGTGCCTGTGAGTGATTGATGCCTTGATTTGTCCTGTTTATAGCGCTTGGGTTGTAGGAGCCCCTCCGGAGTCTGTACATACCCCCAGTGAGCGCAGGTACCTACAGAGTGCCGAGTGCCGAGCAACGAGTGATTGGGAGTCATGAGTGACTGTGAGGAGCTGAGTGACTGTGAGGTGCTGAGGGACTGATTACGAGTGATGGTGAGGTATGCCCGAGGGGCTGATTTGAGTGACTACGAGGCATGCCCGAGGGGCTGATTATGATATATGTTTTGCCCGAGGGGCTACTGATGATTTACTACTCTAACTCTGAGCTCACGAAATATGTTTGCCCGAGAGGCCTCTATATGATTCATTTTATTTTTATACTGTTGGAAAGAAAGGTTGTGCCTCTTGTTATTTGATGACATTGATTTTATGTGTTTCTTGCTGCGAGGACTTGATTTATTTCTATTACTACTGAGTTGGTGTAATCACATTACTCCCTGCACCTCCGTGTGCAGATTCAGGTGCAGATATCGATCATTAACCATCTTTTCCGCGCGGAGCCGGATTTGCGGGATATAGAGGTAGATGTTCAGCGTCTGCAGCATCTCTGTTTTTCCCTTCTTGTTGTATCTAGATTTCATTTGGAGTTTTTGTATTATGATAGTATATTTTGACTTATTCTTCTAGATGCTCATGACATGTTGGCTCCGGGTTTTGGGGTTGTCAGTATTGTATAATATTGGCCTACTTTATTCAGTAAATTTTGTATATTTATGAAATGCTACTGATTTTGGAATGGGATTTTGAAAGAAATTGTGAACATGTGATTATTGGCTAGCCTAGTTCCACGATAGGCGCCATCGTGGTCGGTTTAGGATTTGGGGTCATGACAATAACTTAGCCCCCGGGAAAGATAAGTTTGCTGCTCGTGCTCTCAAGCGTCTTCCTTGGTTATTCTCATGTTCAGAAGGGATATCATTGTTACTCACCTGATCTTCGTAAGTACTTTATGTCATCAGACGTCACATTTTTTGAGTCTAAACCTTTCTTTACCTCTTCTGCCCACCTTGATATATATGAGGTCTTACCTGTACCGACCTTTAAGGAGTTACTACAGCTCCTCCTTCACCTTCTGCCATAGAAGTCTTACCCATTCCAACTGTCGGAGTCTAGTGTGGCTCCTCCTAGATCCCCAGCCACAGGAACACCACTCTTGACTTATCATCGTCACTCGCACCCAGCATCATGCCCAACTGATTCACGTCATGCACCTGACCCTGCTCCTACTGCGGACTTATCTCTTCCTAGTACACCGATTGCACTTCGGAAAGGTATATGGACCACACTTAATCCTAATCCCCATTATGTCGGTTTAAGTTATCATCGTCTGTCATCACCCTATTATGCTTTTATATCTTTTTTGTCCTATGTTTCCATCCCTAAGTCTACAGGTGGAGCATTGTCTCATTCAGGATGACAACATGCTATGAATGACGAGATGTCTGCTTTACATACGAGTGGTACTTGGGAGCTCGTTCCTTTTCCTTTAGGTAAATCTACTGTTGGTTTTCACTGGGTGTATGCAATCAAGGTTGGTCTGGATGGCAAGATTGATCGACTTAAGGCCCGTCTTGTTGCCAAGGTATATACTCAAATATTTGTGCTCGATTACAGTGATACCTCCTCTCCCGTGGCTAAGGTAGCATCAGTCCCCCTTTTTCTATCCATTGTTGTTGTTCGCTACTGGCCTCTCTATCAGCTCGACATTAAGAATGCTTTTTTACACTGTGACCTTGAGGATGAAGTTTATATGGAGCAACCACCTGGGTTTGTTGCTCAGGGGGAGTCTCATGGCCTTGTATGTCTCTTACGCCGATCACTTTATGGTCTAAAGCAGTCTCCTCGAGCCTGGTTTGGTAAGTTCAGCACAATTATCTAGGATTTTGGCATGACTCAGAGTGAAGCTGATCACTCTGTATTTTATCGGCATTCTGCTTCGAGTCTCTGTATTTATCTGGTGGTCTATGTTGATGATATTGTCATTACCGGCAATGATCAGGATGGTATTACTNCTTTCTGGGTACTAAGGTCGCTCAGTCTAGCTCAGGTATTGTGGTATTACAACGGAAGTATGCCTTGGACATTCTTGAGGAGATAGGAATGGCAGGTTGTAGACCGATGTATACTCCGATGGATCCGAATTCTAAACTTCTGCCAGGACAGGGGGAGCCTCTTAGCGCTCCTGCAAGATTTAGGCGGCTGGTTGGTAAATTAAATTATCTCACAATGACTAGACCTGACATTTCCTTTCTTGTGTGTTGTAAGTCAGTTTATGGATTCTCCCTGTGATAGTCATTGGGATGCAGTTGTCCGCATTGTTCGGTATATAAAATTGGCTCCAGGCAAAGGTTTATTGTTTGAGGATCGAGGCCATGAGCAGATCGTTAGATACTCAAATGTTGATTGGGCAAGATCACCTTCTGACAGACGTTCTACGTCTGGATATTATGTTTTCGTAGGAGGCAATTTGGTGTCTTGGAAGAGCAAGAAACAAAATGTAGTTGCTCGATCTAGTGCTAAAGCAGAATATCGAGCAATGTCTATGGAAACATGTGAGCTAATTTGGATCAAACAATTTCTCAAGGAGTTAAAATTTGGTGACATCAGCCAGATGGAACTTGTATGCGATAATCAAGCCGCCCTTCATATTGCATCAAATCCGGTGTTCCATGAGAGGACTAAACACATTGAGATTGATTTTCACTTCATCAGAGAAAAGATACTCTTAGGAGATATTGCTAAAAAATTAGTGAAGTCGAATGATCAGCTTGCTGATGTTTTCACCAACTCCCTCACTGGTCCTCGTATTAGTTATACATGTAACAAGCTCGGTACATATGATTTATATGCACCAACTTGAGGGGGAGTGTTAGTTTGGTAGTTAAATAGTAGTAAATAACCCTAATCCCATATGTATTAGGAGTAGGACATGTATTATATATATATATATATATATATATATATATATATATAGGTCCTATTGTATCATTGTTAAGATATGTGAATAATATATTTTCCCGTGCATTCTCACACCATTAATTTGATCTTCGGTGACATTTTCAAGGAAAGACCCTTCAGTTCAGTCTTTAATCAGGCAATTAGCGTGCATTCCTATATTGTTCAAAGGCCTTTGTTATTGAATATGATGAAGAGATTCACTAAACAAAGAAGCTTGGTGAAACCTGTAAAGACAAGATTTGCTACTTCTTTCTTGACTTTGCATACGATGTATGAGCAAAGCAATTCGAAGAAGTAGTTTGTTTCAGATGAGTACACTAACAATGCCTATGGAAGGGAAGCTTGAGGGAGAGAATCTGCATATATTATACTTTCTCCTTCATTCTGGAACAATGTGGTTCATGCATTGAAGATTGGTGGTTCTTTAGTTAAAGTGCTTCGTTTGGTGGATGGGGAGCAAATACCACCAATGGGCTACATGTACGAAGCAATGGATAAGTAAAAGGAGGCTATTCAAGTGTATTTTAGTGATCAAAGAAAATATAAAAGAGTTTTTGAGATTGTAGATAAAAGGTGGGATAGTAAGCTTCATAGCCCTTTGCATGCAGCTGGACTTGTTTTGACCCCAAAACTGTTTTATGACAATGAGGAGAGGATTCTAAGAGATGAACCTTTGTGGAATGGATATTATGAATGTATTGAGAAGTTGATACCCGAAGAATTCGTGCAAGCTAAAATAACAGAGCAATTTAGTATTTATAGGAACGCCGAGCAACTTTTTGGAAAAAACATGGAAATTAGACAAAGAAAGACGAAGTCACTAGGTGAGTGAGTGCTTATATGTTGTTTTATAGTTAATAAGTTATTTCTTTATCAATATTATGTTTTGAAAATTTGTTCTACTTCTACAGTTGAATGGTGGAAGCAATATAGCCATTCCACTCCAGATTTACAAAAGTTTGCCATCAAGGTTCTAAGTCTAACATGTAGCTCATCCTGGTGTAAAAGGAATTGGAGTGTGTTTGAACATGTAAGAACTAAGAAGAAAGATTTAGTATATTGAGAAATTAAATTATATCTCAATTTTCCTAATCTTGCTAATTACTTATTATTTGCAGATTCATACCAAAAAGAGGAACAAACTAACCTTGAAGCATTTTAATGATCTAGTCTTCAATAAGTACAATAGAACATTGAGGCGTCGTTACAATGCTCACAATGTAATTGATTCAATTAGTTTGGACAACATTGATGATGTTAATGAATGGCTAGCTGGACTCCCGGAAGATCATGCAGATGAAGAAGTATTTGAGGAAACTTTTGATTTTACTTGGGGTGATGTTGCGGAGGCTTGTGGAGTTGGGGAGAGGAAGTTATGAACCGCTAGTTGAGGGACCTTCAACTAACTACAATCAAAACATAGTTGAACAAATAGAGATAAATAACCAACTCAAAACTATATTAACATGCCAACGAGTTCATCCCCAACAGGTTTCACCAAAACCTTAGATTAAAGTATTTAGCTACACATAATAGCAATGAAAACTACAAAGGAATCCATAGTCAATGGTCAAATAACAAAAGAAGAAAATAAGGATTGATGCCCCAATTGCCTCCTTGCCTCTTGCCTTTTTTTTTTTTTTGTGTTCTAAACTCTAAACCTGATTCCCTTCTTCTCTTGGGCGAAGTGGACCTTATATAGTTGATGTAGAATGGCCTGGGACTTCCAAATTTACCCCTGAAATAATGCCTCACGCGTCTGGACTAGCGGGGGCGCGCTAAGGCCACGCTATGCCCGTGCTAGTGGGGTTTTTGTCTGCCTCTGGATCGCTGGACTAGCGCGGGCGTGCTAATGCCGCGCTAAAAGGGTTTTCACTGCCTCATGAGAGATGAACTAGCGCGGGCGTGCTAATGCCCGCGCTACTAGGGTTTTCCACTGTCTCCGCATTCATACTTGAGTCTTCAGTCTTTAATTCATCCAAAAGGTACCTCATGGTCTATTCTACTTCAATTCTTGCCCGGATCCCCGTCATAAGCTTTCCTTACAGTATTGCACTCCTGTGAAACACATAAGTCACCATTAGAGCACAATTTATCCTTATTTCAATACTTAAGACAGTAAATCATCATTAAGTTAGAGTATAACATAATCCAAACCATATACTTTTAGCCTATTATCAACACCCCACACTTAAATCATTGCTAGTCCTCGAGCAATCCACTACATCTTACTCGACCTCTTTTCATCAAGCGCTTCCCTACAGTGACACCCCACCAACAAGTCACAAGCATCTCTCGCGGTGTAACATCCATACCTCAAATGGAGACTCTCTCATGCCGTGCCATGTTTTACTTTCTCATGCTTCTTTGCAGGGGGGTCAAGACTTACCTCTTTTTCATGAATCACGTGCCCTCACATCACACATTTGAGAGTAGTTCCACAACACATAATTTTCAAAACAACAGGAACTTTTAGATAGGAAAAATTAACTCACTCTCACACAGAACATTCATATGCTACACAGACACACCATAGGCTTGCCCGTAGTGTAATACTCCCCTAATCGAGTTCATTTAGTCCAAGATCAATAAGTCTTTACTTGGTTGTAATGTAGGCTAAGGGACGAGTAGGATACATTTGGGTGTAGTGACTAACCTCCCTAAGCACTTTTAATACATTTACATTAACATTCCACCCATTTCTCCTGCGTTACCAGACTTTTCACCACACTTTGTTTCATGATTACCCCTATTCTTCTCAGGTGCAACTTTTTGTTTTTTCCTGCCACTCACTGCTAAGGACTACAAACTGTGATTGTCCTTTTTCTTATATTATTTTTTTCTAAGTGGCTTTGACTTTTGCATTTTGTTTCTTTTCAACTTTGCACCTTTTACTCTATTCCCTTGTGTTTCCTTACAAACCACACCTCTATTCCACACTTTGACTTTTACATCACAACATACAATCTAAGTGCTCCTAGGAGGTACAAGGTTCAAACAGACAGGCTACTCGAACACTGGGTATGGCTCATCACATGGTTAGCAAAGAAATAGGCTCATAGGCTCAAACGGGGTTAACTATGGTCAAATACTTTCAGGTGGATACATAATTTTTCTGGATTACAAGGAAATACCTATATCCCTTCTTGGACTAAACAAGTCTCTATTTCGATTTTTACACACACGGGGCAAGTTCTAGCTATCAAATGCAAGCATAGAATACAATATAGATAATCTCACACACACTTGGCACATAATTCAGTCCAAATTGGTTCTCAACACACTCCATCAAGCATTCGACATAGTTGCACATGCATCATTAAGGCAATCTACAAGAGTCACCAAAAGAGCCTAAGCATCACACTCAAAGAGTCATGGTGTTAGGGTGTGTAAGGGTTACTTTTTATCATTCAATTCCTTGCCCAAAAGATTCCTAATAACTAAAAATTAAAGAAGAATCTAGCTATACCCGGTTCAAGCTAAACCCTTGGAAAAGAACCGCGGTCAAAATAAAAACCAAGGGGGAGTTACTACACTACCTACAAATAAAATAAAAAATCTTTTTGGTATTTTCTTTAGACTTACTTCCCTCAAGAAAACTGTCTAGGAGATCCATCGTCGGGAAGAGTCCACATATTTCTATTTTTTTTTGTTTTGTTCTACCTAAAATAAAAAGACTAATAGAAAAGGCTACAAAACTTACAAAAAAGAAAAACTTACTAACATGAAAAACTAAAGCTACTAACAATAAAGCACACTAAACACAACAAACCACAACAAATATTTACAACACCCCGTACTTAAATCATGCAATGTCCTCAGTGCATCACATATAGACAAAACAAGAAGTAAAAATAAGGTGCAAGAAACTCCCTGATCAAGCAGCGTCGTCATCCTCTGACGCTCTCCATCCTTCATCATGTTCATCATCTCCATAAGTTTTGCTTTCCATGCTCCTTCGGTCCTTCGGACAAACGCTTGAATCACTATATGCCTCCACTTTGAACGTATGAATTGGACCCTAAGTTTTGATTCTGCTCTATGATCATGCTCTTGGGGTAGTGGAACGAATCTGACCGGCCCAATAAAACAATGTATTAATCTGCACTTCTTGGACTTTATATGAGATGTGTATTCCCGACTTTCTGGCAGGAAGAATTCCAGAGTGTAGGCATCTTGTTCCTTATTCCTTGACTCCTCAAATGGTTCGGATGAATCTATTTTCATATCATCATCCAAACACAATGTGAAAAAATGCTTGGAGTGTTTACCAACGCAATCAACATCCTCAACACTAATGACACTACATTCAACAAAATAAGTATCATCAATGTCCTTGGTTAGCTCTAGTATCTTATCTACAACATTGACATCCTCAAAATCTAGTCTGATTTATTGTTGGTGTTCTACTCTGACCTTCTCCACTAGCACCTCTTGTACGTCATCATCCATGGGTTCTTTGTTCCTATTAACTAGATAAGGTGGCAGTGGCTTCAGTTCCAACTTGGGTGGTTCTTCAACAGATGGCTTGGCCGGCGGGCTCTCTCTTTTCTCTAAGTGTAATGACTCAAACTCGAGAGCCCTCGGCCAGAACCCTTTTCCTTCAAGTGCTAACACCCATTCTGCCAGTTTTTCCCCATTTACCTCACCCAAATTCATCAAACATGCAACAAGGGGGTCCTCAGTGGTTAAGGCTGCATCATCTTCCTCAACTACCACATCCACAACATCAATTAAAGAGCAGTTGGCGAACTCACTCGGTCGCCTCATGGATTTCTGCACGTTAAATGTGATTTCTTCATCGTTTAGTCTCATCTTGAGCTCCCCAGTTTCACAATCAATGAGGGCTCTGCCTGTGGCCAAGAATGGACTTCCCAAAATTATGGGAATATCCTCATCCACTTTACAATCTAGTATCACAAAATCAGCAGGGAACACAAACTTCCCCACTTGCACCAATACATCATCCAGAATGCCCCACAGTCTCTTTACCGTCTTGTCAGCTAGCTGCAATAACATAGAAGTTGTCCTGGCTCTTCCAATCCCCAGTCTCTTGTAAATGTCTAGGGGCATGAGATTAATACTGGCCTCCAAATCACACAGTGCTTTGGCAAAAGTAAAATTGCCAATGGTGCAGGGAATTGTAAAGGTCCCTGGATCAGACAGCTTCTCTGCAATTGGTCGTGTCACTACAACACTGCAAGTCTGAGTAAGAGTCACAGTTGCCAAGTCTTGGAAATCTAATTTTAGGGACATCAAGTCATTCATCATCTTCGCATAGCCAGGCATCTCCTTTAGAGCTTCAATTAGAGGAATGTTTACCTGTATCTGTTTCAACATATCCAAGAACTTTTTGTACTGTTCATCCTTTTGGTATTTGGCCAGCCTCTGAGGGAATGGAGCTGGCGGTCTCTTTTTTCCAGTGATTTGGGACTTTTCTTTCTCAGCCACCACCTCAACTACCGGCTCCTGGGCTATCTCCACTTCTTTTTCAGTCTCACTCTGTGCACTGGGTTCTCCTTCAGTAGGTTGCACTGTTACCTTGGTCAAGTTTGTTGAATCATTAAGTTCAATCAGCACGGGTACTAGTGTCTCGGCTTGCCTACTTTCACGAGCTATCTCCAGTTCCAAGTCTAAGTCCTTGCCATTGCGGAGACTCACTGCCATCAGCTGCCTTGGGCCATGGTCCTTAGAATTTACCTGAGTATCTGCAGGTAAAGTCCCAAGAGGACGATTGTTCACTGCCATAGATATCTGGCCTAACTGCACTTCAATATTTTTAATAGCTGCATCATGTACATCTATTCTCTCACTCATTTTGGCCGTTGACCCAATCACCTGTTGCATCATCACTTCAAGCCTGGAAAACCCATCTTCTTGCCTCCCCCCATATTGTTGCTGAGGAGGGTGGTATGCTTGTTGTTGATTCTGATTGTTATAACCTTGTGGCCTCTGATAAGGTGCTACATTACCTTGAGGTCTCATGGCACCCATGTTTCCATTGTTCTGTTGCTGGTGAGGTGGTCTATACGGTTGAACTTGCTGACCCCAGTTATGTCCCCCTTGTCTCTGGCCTCCATAATTTGACACATAATTCATGTTTTCTGGGTAAGGAGGGTGATCACACTCTGCATTCCACTGATTACCAAATGGTTGACTAATGCAAGATGTGCATAAGCCCCCATTGGTTGTATCCACGATATGTACCTGCTGCTTTTGCCCTGATTTCTCCACCTTCTTAGTTAGTATGCTTATCTGTGTATCAAGGTGGCCACATTCTCAGCAATAGTATTGGATGGATCGAATGGCACTGAGTGAACTACATGAGTAATGGGTGCATTCCTGGTTTTCCATCCTGAATTCTGCGCCATTTTATCAAGCAGGATCTGATTTTCTCTCCATGTTTTTCTCAAGAATGCTCCACCAGCTGAAGCATCAACATTTTCCCTTACAGTATCAGCCAGACCCATATAAAAACGCTGCCCCAACATCTGCTCAGGAATACCATGGTGTGGACAGATAACCAGCATTCCCTTAAATCATTCCCATGTCTCCTGCAATATTTCAACTGGTTTCTATCTGAAGCTCAAGATTTCATCAATTTATTGAGTTGTCTTATTGGGTGGATGAAATTTGTTCACGAACTGCTTAACTAACTCCTCCCATGTGGTAATAGAATTGATGGGGAGTGAGTTTAGCCAAGTCTGGGCTGATCCAATCACTGAGAATGGAAACAACAACAGTTTTATTGCCTCATGAGTGACGTTTGGCTGCCTCTGTGTTTTGCAAATCGACAGGAAATTCTTCAAATGCTATTGGGGGTCTTAGATGTATGACCCTGAGAATAGTCCCTTGTTCTGCAACAAGTGCAACATATTATTTGTAATCTGGAAAGATTCAGCCTGTATTTGAGGGACTAGTATCGCAATGGCCAAATTCTCTGGTGTGGGTTGTGCCCAGTCATATAAAGGATCCTCTGCCCCTATCTGCGCAACTGAGTCTACCACATCATCCCCATTGTTGTTCCTGTTGTTTGGATCTTCCATGCGGGGTTCAAGTTGTTCAATTGATGGTTGTTGTTTGCTTTTCCGGTTGGCCCGGTTTAGGGCCTTGAAAACTTTCTCGGGGTCTGATAAGGCTTCAAATACTTCACCAGTTCTCGATGAGTTTCTAGGCATGCACATTTACAACCAAGTTAGCAAATGTTAAACTTTCAATGTATAGATGAAAATTGAAGAAAATTGACTATATTTAAGAATTTTGTATTTCTTCTAACTCCAAATGATAACACCGTTAATTCCCCGGCAACGGCGCCAAAATTTGATCCACGCTCAACTGTGTCTAATAAAAGATTAAGCGGGCGTTGCAAATATAATTCGGGGTATTAAGCCCAGAGTCGATCCCACAGGGAATTAACGTATCAAGAAAGCCGTTAAAATACTAAACTCTCACTTAATCAACTTCCTCAAACTTTATGAATAATAATCGATGTTGTAATTACCACTAAGATCAATGAAATTGCTAAACTAAGATTAACTAACAGCAGTTGTAAACAATTGGAATAAAGGTCTAAGGCAATGGTTTCCCCCGTTGGTACTTTCCCTAGTTGTATGTTCCTATAACTTTGATTTGGTTGTCTCTATCAATCATGAAATCTCCAGCTATCATAAATCTCTCTCGAACATTTATGATAATTTACTAGTCGCACTCTCTCGAGCTCCGCTAGCTATATTTACGTTACAGCTCACTTTAGATTGCACCCGAGGTATATTATCTCTAACCTATCCTCTAAACCCTTGGTTATGACTCTCGTCTATACTCCGGGAGTGATGTTGTTCAACAACTACCTAAATATGCACTCTCTCTCAAGCAGATACATAATAAATATGAACCGCTAGTTGAGGGACCTTCAACTAACTACAATCAAAACATAGTTGAACAAATAGAGATAAATAACCAACTCAAAACTATATTAACATGCCAACGAGTTCATCCCCAACAGGTTTCACCAAAACCTTAGATTAAAGTATTTAGCTACACATAATAGCAATGAAAACTACAAAGGAATCCATAGTCAATGGCCAAATAACAAAAGAAGAAAATAAGGATTGATGCCCCAATTGCCTCCTTGCCTCTTGCCTTTGCTTTTTTTTTTTGGTGTTCTAAACTCTAAAACCTGATTCCCTTCTTCTCTTGGGCGAAATGGACCTTATATAGTTGATGTAGAATGGTCTGGGACTTCCAGATTTACCCCTGAAATAATGCCTCACGCGTCTGGACTAGCGCGGGCGCACTATGCCCGCGCTAGTGGAGTTTCTGTCTGCCTCTGGATCGCTGGACTAGCGCGGGCGTGCTAATGCCGCGTTAGTGCCTGCGCTAAAAGGGTTCTTCACTGCCTCATGAGAGCTGAACTAGCGCGCGTGCGCTAATGTCGCGCTAATGCCCGCGCTAGTAGGGTTTTCCACCGTCTCCGCATTCATCCCTGAGTCTTCAGTCTTCAATCCATCCAAAAGGTACCCCATGGTCTATTCTACTTCAATTCTTACCCGGATCACCGTCATAGCTTTCCTTACGGTATTGCATTCTTGTGAAACACACAAGTCACCATTAGAGCACATTTTATCCTTATTTCACATACTTAAGACAGTAATGCATCATTAAATTAGAATATAACATAAGCCAAACCATATACTTTTAGCCTATTATTACATACCCTCGGGAACAAAAGCAAATAAAGCAAAAATGCATATTTCGACCGAAAAGGATGCTTTTCTTTAAAGAAAAAAGCATTTTCCAACGGCCGAGGGGCGGGGGTCATTCTCCTCGTGGTATGGAAAGTGGAAACACAGCTTTTACTGTACATTAATGAATTACTTTGTAATTATTTCCCCCGGAATCTTCCAAAAGAGGACATGCAGAAATTGTGATCTAGTTTTTGTCTCTCCTGTCACATTATTTCTCAGTTACTCACCACCTGGTCGCTCTCCCCCTACATTTCTCCAACCAATTTTTCCAGAACACCCTGCTACTAAACGAGAAGCCCGCTGTTCGGTGTACGCAAAGAATAAATTCAGAAGAAGACCTGAGCTTCTCTGGATCCTCCGGTTCTTTTTTCCGTCTTCTCATTCTGCTTTTGATGGCAGATCAGAAGTCGGGTATTGATTCTTTTCTACCATTCTTTCCGTTTCCTGCTTGCTTTCACTTTTCTGTTTTTTCTGATTTTTGATTTGTGTGGGCTTTAAACTTTGTAGAGCATTAACATTATTATGGGGATGCATGACATGGAAAGCTTTGCTGCTCTTCTAAACTAGTTTTGGCGAATTTGGAAAATGGATACATGCAAAAGAAACTTTGGAAAACAGAAACAGAAAATGCTATGAAATCACTCAAGATTTTTTTCCCCCTTTTCTGCTTTTTCTCGTCCAATAAAGGGATCACTCAGTTTTAATGCTATTGGGCTGAAGGAGCTTTAACAATTATACTATAATAAGTGAGTGCCGCCTTGTATTTATCTTGATGAAATCAATAATCTGGCTATCTACTGCAATGCAGTATTGTACCTATCTTTTTTCCTTTAGTTCCTTGTTTTGATGGATGTTTGAGTAGAGAAAAATGTGATCTAGACCTGATGAGATGGTTCAGCCTATCCTTTTGTCTGGGAGCCGGAATTTGAAAATTTTGATCTACTGGTCTTCTAGCCATAGGTTACCAGGCTGATCAATTCTTTATCAGGAAGAATTTTACATTGACCAGGAATGAGAGAATAGGAAGAGAAACTGATAAAAAATAGAGCATAGGTAGAGAGAGAGTCCGACAAGAATTAGTATATAAAAGAAAGACTTGTTCTGCCCTTTGCTTTCCCCACCAGTGGAAGGTTTCCTGCATTAGTCAATGTACGCAGAATGAATCAGTCCCTAAGAAACCCCTGAAAGGATTGCTCTCCAATGGGTGCACGAAAGGGAAGAAGAGCGTAGCACTATCAAAAGAGCCAGATGTTCCTGGAAGAGCTCATCCATGGATCTCGTTTCTGTTACATACTAGTCAATCAATCAACTACACCTCAATTCCATATTTGTTGGGGTCAATAACATGAATTTCTGTTCTGCTCTTTTTCTCTTGTTTCTCTCTTTTTGAGCTCATTTCATTTCAATACTAAGTAAATTTGTCTTTTTAGAGAAACTAGAGGTTCTCTAAGTCTAGAACTTTTCCATATCTCACACTTATATTGATGCTCACCTGCAGTTCTCTAACTAGACTGAAAATATCTCATCAAGCACCATACTTAGCATTATTACCCCAAAAAGACCATTTATTTGGATCATCTGCTTCTATTTTGTTATATTCTTGTTAAGTCCGAGTGATAAAAAAATGTTCTTTGTTAAGTTCGCATTGATTCTGTGACATTGGAGATTTGGAGTTTTTTTGAGACATCTTCCATAAAACAGAGGATCCTTGTTTTGTTGCTTAACATAGAATAGTTTCTTTACAAAGTGAATGTGCAGGTTGAGAGTCTGTTTATTGATTGTACTAGATACTGCAATGAGATCTTTTCCTTTGTCAGGAAATCCACTTAAGAATTTTTATGCAAACTAGTTTCCAGTCAATGGAAGGTGCATGGTTTAACTATCATGTAGGTCCATGACCATTATTCGATGAGTTACATCTATATAGCTGGTCTAACAGGCTGTGGTGTGCAATGCAGATGCATTACTCAGAAGAGCGAGAATGTACCAAGAGTACATGCAACTGGTTCCTATCCCGACACAGACTCACTCCACTATTCCTTGCACCTCTTGGGCAGGATTGGCTGCATCAATTAAGAAGTTATATGGGCAACCACTGCATTACCTGACCAACCTCTGCATGAAGCAACGGGATCAAATGAGGGTTGGGGCCGATGTCGAAGTTGATCCATTGGAGATGCTCATCCATCCGACCAAAGCCGAATCAAGCATCTGGCTTATGGAAGAAGTTCACAGGCGTACTTCGTCTCCCCATTACCTTGCCAAACTCTGGCTTGCTGATCCCATGTATCATGTTTATATTGATCCAATTTTCCCAAGGTTGCAGAATCCATCCAAATAGATTCTTTCTGCAATACCAATACCAATCCATCTGATGGACTTTGTCTATAATCCTGAATTTCTAGTTAAAAAAACAAAATCGCTATCCCCATCACCCAGCCCAAGACAAATTTTATATTTTAAAAAGTGTTTATCAGATGGATACTTTTGAGTTTATCTCATGTTTTCATATTGATGTAGTACTTTTTATCCACAGTAGCTGTTATGATAAAGTTTTTGAGAGATGAAAATATGCATCAAATTTGCAAATGTTTCTTCACCTACCGCGATAATGGACTTGGGAAATACCCGATAAAGAGATCAGAGATGTCTTAAGCTGTTATATATAGCAAAGTACCGTTCTCTCTCTCCCTCTGGCTTTTTGAGAGATCGTGCGAGTTCAGCCTGTTATGGAACACAGCATGTATATATGTGGAATAACTTATCTACATTCTTGGAGAAATACAAAGAATTTTCATTTTTTTTTTTGGGAGAGAACCTCTTGGTTACTGGACCGCAGGTTTTGCCAAGGATCAAAGCTAAATTTGCTTTATAATTAGGTATTTATTAGACCAAATAATGGAATTTAAAATCAAAGCATTTGATGAAGTTACACAATATATTTGAGAAAGTACCAATACAATGTACTCCTATCATACAATCATATACAACAATGCAGCTACCAATAATCACCACAAGAGCACAACCCTCTCTGGAAAAAATGGAAACGGTTGTTATCTCTGACAATAATATGCCGTTCATATACTCTTGACACCAGTTTTGCAAATGAGTGGCAATCAGAGCACATTCGAAGGTTTTTCACAATCCGAATGGGATGTCCCTGAGCTGTCGAGATGAGTCCAAATGCCATGGCTATTTTCTCACTATGTCGATAAAGCAAGAATTCTTTCTCTTGCTCATCAACATCCATCATAACATTTGTTAGATCAGGGACGTAACCTGCCTCTCTAACCCTGCACTTCATTTCTTCCAGCATTAGAGAAATACTGGTCTGCTCTGCGTGAGATTCATCACCTGAAGTAAACTCGTGAACGGTTCCATTCACCTCGATTGAGCTTGAACCGGGGTTCTTCTTTATCCCTCTTTCCTTCATAGACATCCTTACCTTGGCAACATCGGTCCACTTCCCTCCCGAAGCATAAATATTTGATAGAAGCACATGGATTCCAGCTTTATCTGGGGATGATTCAGAGATCATGTCAGCTCCATAAGCTGCCATCTTGTCGTTTTTATGCATTTTACAAGCAGCTAGAAAAGCCCCCCAAACTGCATCATTTGGCTTCATTGGCATATTTTTTATAATATCAATGGCTTCTTTCAATAAACCAGCACGACCAAGCATATCAACAATGCACCCATAATGAACTATCTGTGGTGAGATTCCACGGATCTCTTTCATAGTCCTGAAGATTTCCATTCCCTCTCCTACTAAACCCCCATGGCTACATGCTGTTAGTACAGCCACAAACACAACTTGGTCAGGTTCTACCCCTTCCCGGAGCATCTCATAGAATAGTTCGACTGCCCGCTTACCATTTCCTTCCATAGCCATAGCCCCTATCGCTGCAGTCCAGGCAGAGACATCCCTCTCCTTCATTTTATTGAACACTTTCATTGCACTTGCAGGATCGCCACACCTAGCAAACATGTCAATAAGCGCAGTACTTAGCTGCATATCCAGATTAATTTCATATTTCTCAATGTAATTATATATCCACTTAGCAATATCATTAGCACCTAAGTATCCACACGCAGATGCAACACTGACCATCGTCACCCTATCTGCTTTAATCCCCTCATTCTGCATCACACGAAATAAATGAATTGCATCTTCAAACATGCTCTGTTGTACCAAACCACCAATGATGGTGTTCCATGACACAATATCACTCTCCGGCATTTCATTAAAGGTTCTGCAAGCTGCCTCCACATCACCATTTCTCAGAAAGCCTGCAATTAGTGAATTCCATGATACCACTGTCTTTTTTGACATCCGATCAAAAACTCTGCAAGCCCATTCTTGACGCCCACACTTCATGTACATATCGATGATGGCATTACCAATGGAATCCCAATTCTCTAACCCATTCCTCAAAATATAAGCGTGACACTGCTTTCCTAAGAAAACATCAGCCATCTCTGTAGAGGCTGATATAGCAGACAACAACGTTACTCTATCCGGACGAGGTCCTCCACAAGAAAGCATTTCACCCAAGACATCAAGTGCTTCTGTTGCCATCCCATGGCGTACATAGTTTGATAAAATCGTATTATAAAGTACCAAATTACGATCAACACATTCCTCAAAAAGCCTTTTCGCCTTAACCACGGATCCACATTTCATATACATATCTACAAGAGCATTTACCATAACAGTATTGACCTTTAATCCAGCCTTTCCAATATAACCACACACTCTTTCCGCCAATCCCAAACCCCCTAACTTCCCACAAGCCGAAATCGCACACACCATCGTCACAGAATTCGGCATAATACCCTCCTCCTCTACCATCTCAAAAAACATACGAACTGCCTCTTCAGCCTTTTCCCTCCTTGAGTACCCGCAAATTAAACAAGTCCAAGACACCAAATTTCTGTCAGGCATTTTATCGAACAACTTCCTCGCATTATCAACCTCCCCACATTCACTATACAAATGTATCAGAGAATTCAACACAAACACATCATCACCAAAGCCCCATTTTAAAGCCAAACCCTGAATTCCACTTCCCTCAAAAAACCTGCCATCCTTGGCACAAGCACTCAAAACCAAAGGAAAAGTGTAACCATCAGGCTCCACATTTTCAAGAACCATTCTTGCATAAATCAACACAGCATCAGAAAACAAACCAGCTAAAGAATACCCTTTTATTAAAGAATTGAACTTGTAAGTATTATTTAAACCTTCTTCACTATAACAGAAATTGTCAAAAGCTGTTTGTGCATATTTTAAGCTATCGTATGAGCCTATTTCGGAGCATTTACCTATGAGTTTACCAAGAAAACCAGGGTTTTGATTGAATCCTTGTTTAGTGAAACGGGCATGCAGCTGTTTAATTTCGTTAAGGTTTTTGCATGATTTGATTAAGTCGGTTGTTGTACTTCGATTTGATTGAGGTTGCTGTGGAGTGGAGAGAAGAGGAGATAGATATAGATTTACGGTTGCTGCCATTGTTGTTGGAGGTGTTACGTCAAGTTTTCAACTACACCCAACAGACTCCATGCTTGAATCTGATGAGAACTACAACTTCACCATTTTCACAGATGCAGCACGCAATTTTACCTGATGAAAGCATAATCGTACGGTTTTTTATTCTACTACTATCTTGCATGACAATATTTTTTAAACTTGTGGTCTTAAATATTTAATACTTTTTCTATTTAATTTATATAATACTTCTACTTTTTTATTTCGAGAATTAAATATTTTTAACTTCTAAAATAAAATTTATATATTTATAAAGCAAAATACATAAATTACCCCTAAACTATTAGGACCAAATTCCTCTTACACATTTTTTGTGAATAAAAATTACCTTACACACTCAACCTTTCTAAAGTGTACCCAAGACACACCACTATCCTTTTGACCAGTTTTCAAAACGTGTGTAATATCACACACCAATAATATTATGTCACATGTCATTAATTTTAAAAATAAAATAATTTACAATTACAAATATACTCCTCAACCTTCCTCTTCAATCTCTCTCTTCTCTGCTCATCTCCATCGTCGCCGACCACCAAAAAAAAAAAACCCAATTATCACCTTCCAATTACAAGCCCAAATTAGATGCTTAAGCAGATTAATTCAAAGTTTTGGAGTCGGAATTAGAATCTAACACAAAAATTATGACCCAAAACTCCAAACACCATTAAAGTAGACGTTGTCCTTGTTTTCATCAATTTTAACTTTTCTCTAAATTCTGAATGTTGACTGTGTAAGAGATCATTTCATAATAAAGATCTTTCATAACATATCAAGCTAGAGGAAGGTCTCATGTATTTCCTAAAATAGAGCATATGACATTATTTTGCTCAATCTGACAAGAGGTCAAAGAAAACGAACCTAATATACTCTTCAAAAACGAACACGATAAACTAGCCATTACTTCCTTAAGATGTGTGCATCGCGGAGTTTATGTGTTCATTGTCTGCTTCTTGGGGTTGTTGATATTTCCAATGCAAGGAGGAAAGATTCATACTCGCTTAGCCATGGTTGCCAGGACCTTAATGGATGGCATCAAAGGACAAACTTACACTATCATCCCCATGATCTTAGCTGAGATGTACCGAGCTCTAGATCGGCGCAAGTAGAGATTCAGACACTTTGAGGGTTGTAATCTATTGCTACAAATTTGGCTGCTGGAACACTTCCAGAGGGTAGAGTACCACCAAGAGCTTTTGCGAAGGACATTGAATGACTACATAGACAACCATCACCCAAAGAGAATGGCGTCTATTCCAGACAAGTTTGCAAAGCCTGGAAATGTTGTTGGTTGGGTGTGTTTCTTCAGCAATCTAACAAACGAGCAGGTGCATTGGATGTATGAATGGTTTACTAGTAGTGAGTTCATCATTAGATCGAAGGGGACTAATCACTTGGTGTTGATCGGTCTGTGAGGCATTTACTCTTACGCTCCTATAAGGGTAATGAAACAAGCTGGAAGAAAACAGGTCATACCTCGATTTCCAACATAGTCCAATACAAGGATGATTTCAAGGGAGATGTCATCACGTTCAAGTTCGAAGCACAACACATATGGAACTAAAAGATCATTGTGGAAGGAGAAACTATTGAGCCAGACAAGTATCACGTCGGTCATATGTACTACTATCTATCATGGCTGGAAGACGAGTATATGGGGACGTCAAACCAGGAGTCAATCTAAAATATAGGATCATAGATGAAGTGGCTGAGACATAGGTGAAGTACAAGAGGCTACACAAAAGGGTGTTCAAATCCGAAGCTAAGCATCTGGAGAAACATAAGGCAAACATGGAGGCGATAAGGGAATGGAAAGAGATTGACACAAAGTCGACGGAGAGATTAGAATATTTGGAGCAAGGATTTATGGAGTTAGAAGGGAAGATGAGGAAGAGACTTTGGGATTGTTAGGGCATGGACGACGACGAAGGAGAAAAGCTGGCAAAAGCTTACTTATTGCTGGACATGCGCGATATGGGGAACATGATTGATGTGGTCAAGAGATCCAATCACGGAGAAGGTCCTTCAGGGACCAAGTACATTAAGAGATGATGTTCTTTACTGCTTTCTAGCTTAGATTAGATTTCGATGTAATAAGGCATAATGACATTAGTAACTTTATTATTATTATTGTTGTCGATTTAGTAAAAGATTGTTTTGACTTATTTTCATATTAATAAAATGAAGCAAACATTGGCACACATTTTATCCAAGTCTATATGTCACTTAGGCCTACCTCAGGCACAATGAGGTCCCATAATTAGGACGCGAATTATTGCATGACTTTGTGAAACATGTTTAAATATAGCAAACACTCTTTTATTTCACCTTATTGACTAGGTTACCTTTTGCTTTTTCTTTCTTTCTGATTATTCCCATTCCCAAAGGTTGGTTCGTGCATACTAGCATCATCAGCATGCCACACTAGATCTAGAGGCCCTCCACCTCCTCCTCCACCTAGCGACCCGAAAGGCAAAGGAAAAATGGATGATTTAATTGGTATCCGGAAAGATAATGCTGTTGTGGCGGAAAATGTTGAAACTTCAGATGGTAGAAGCACTCCGGGGCAGAATGAGTTGGTCTTACATTTGGAGCAGAAAATCCTGGAACTACAGGGCGAGCTTGAGCAAGTCCGAAATCTGGCAAACCTTTTCCTTACTCTCAATGTTCCCGACATCAATCAGTAAAACCCGACTACCCAGAACCAAACACCACCACAAAACACACAAAGTTAGAATCCACCACCCATAGCTCCGAATCCTCCCGCACAACACCGGTATCATAATCCCACACCTCTCCAAAACCTTAGCCCACCACTGGTGCAAACCCCTCAACAACGTCACCAGCATCCAACTCAATACCCGCAAACCACTACTTATCACACTCCCCAAAATGCACCACACCCTACTCCCCATCCCCAAAACTCGACCAACGATCACCCATATACCCAAGTTCCAGGAACTCATCAGAGAAATCCGATACATGTGGAAACCTTACCCTAACCCCGCAACAAACCCTATATGTACCCAAACCGACTGAGAAGGACATGCTAATTAGAAACATGGCGGAGGAACTCAAGAAACTTACAAGGAGAGTCCGGAGCATTGAAGGTAGGAAAGTCGCTGAAGGCCTGAATTACGAAGATATGTGTATTCAGCGAGATGTGGAACTTCTAGAGGGTTACAAACCTCCAAAGTTTGAAATGTTCGATGGCGCTTATAATCCAAAGATGCATCTAAGAACATACTACAACAAGCTTGTAGGAGTGGTTAAGAATGAACAAATCCGCATGAAACTGTTCATACGAAGTCTTACAGGAGACGCCTTGTTTGGGTATATTAGTAAAAACCCGAAGATGTGGGCAAATCGGGTAAGTATGGCATCAAACTTAATGGACAGATTCAGGTTTAACACAGAAAACACGCCAGACATTTTTGGTGTAGGGACTCAAGGAAATCAATCAGAATCAAAGTGAAAAAGGAATATCATACATTAATGAGGATATCAAGACTGAAGTTCCGAGATTGACTGAAGCCATCAACGAGAAGAAATCAGCGTAACAAAGGAAAGAAGCACTGAAGTTCCAGATAATACAATAAATCAAAAGCTATTTATGGAAGGTCCCAGATTTAAGGGAAATACAATCACCACAAATCAATAAATTTGACGGATATCAAGACTTAGAGATGGAAAGTTGTCAAGATCCACTTATCAAGGAAGAATAACAGGAATTAACCTTATTCTTGTAAAGAATCAATGTGTGATTCCTTTCAAGGATCAAATCTCTTGGGTTTGCAATCTCTCCAGATTCTAAGGCCTCCTGGAAATTATATATACGATCGCTCTAGACGTGAAAAATCATACTTTGATCAAAACATCTACCCTCTCTTTGTTATACTCCAAAAAAACATTGTAGTTTTATTAGATCTGATGTGTAACAAGTGAGAGAAGAAAGAGAGAAAATCACTGGTGATGCATTGTATCAAGAAAAGACGAGAGACATAGAAACTAAGTAGTTGGTGTAAAACTACACCACTTCCTTTGAACTTAAGAAACTACTATCGCTAAAAGAGAATACCCTTGCAACCAAGGGGGACTGGACTAGGATTCACATTGAATCCGAACCAGTATGAAAACTCTGGTGTTTTTAATTCCTGCACTTTAATTTTGCACTTAATTATCTCGCTCTTATTTCTAGTTGACTAATTGGTAAGCTAGTTAACTACTAATAACTAGTTTTTAAAAATAAGCAATTCACCCCCCTCTTGTACTTTCAATTGGTATCAGAGCTAGTCTCACACTTCTTTGCTTACCAACTTGTGAGAAAAGATCATGGCAAACTAAGGAATTGTCGGAGCACATTTTCAAGAAGAAACATCACAAGTCAGGCCACCGTATTTCAATGGACAACATTTTTCTCACTGGAAAGTGCATATGGAAATATATGAAAAGTCATACGATGTCAAAGTTTGGTGAGTAGTCAAGAAAGGGAACTATCCACTACCTGTAGCCACACAACCCCCTGCTGATCCAGAAGATATAGACGAATATACAGACGAGCAGATGACAGTTGTTCAAGTCAATGCTAAAGTCATGAATCTACTCTATAATACTATAATTGGAGAAAAATATGAAAAAATATCCAGTTGTGATACAACTAAAGAAATGTGGGATAAACTAGAAGTTACTTATGAAGAAACCAGAAAGGTGAAAGAAACTCATATCAATATGTTGGTTCATGATTACTAACTCTTCCATATGAAAGAAGGAGAATCCATTGATGAAATATTTTCAAGGTTTAGCAAAATCATTAGTGATCTAAAAGCTTTTGGTAAACCATATACGATTGGTGATCAAGTTCGGAAAATTCTGAGAAGTCTCCCTACCACCTGGCAGACAAAAGTAGTTGTACTTGAATCACAAGATCTAAAAAAACTATCTTATGATGAACTTCGAGGAGATATCATAGCATTTGAAAATATCCATCTCAAGAAAACAAGCTAGGAAGAAAAGAAGAAAAAAGTCGCATTCAAGGCTACAACTGACAGAACAGACAATGACATTGATGATGATCCTGAAGCCCTCGAGGAAGATATTGCCATGGTATCAAGGAACATGGATGGTCTAATGAGAAGATACATGAATACAAGAAGAGGAAGGATATCATCGAGGCGAACCAGGCAATACAATGAGCAAGATAAGAATGATTGAAATTGCTATGAGTATGGAAGATATGGACATGTACAATCTGAATGCCCAGATTTAAAAAAAAAGTTACCAGAGGATCTAACAAGAACAAATCTTTCGGAAGCTGGAGTGATGAAGATGTTTCAGAACCAGAAGAGATAGAAAATCTCTATTTCATGACAATCTTGCAAAATGACATAAACAAACTTTTAGGCTGCTGGACAGACGAGGATATTTCAGATGACGAATGCAAAGACAAAAATGAAAACTGTTTCATGGCACGAGGTGAAACAAGAGAGGTAAGACCCTATAACTGTGAAAGATGCAATAAATTGCATGATATTCTTGATCTTACTCTAAAAGAGTCTCAAAAGTTGATGAATGAACTAAATAGACTCAATAGGGGAAATAAAGACTGGAAACTCAAGCTTGAAGTATGTGAAATTTAAAAAGAAGCATTTCAAAGAAGAATTTCAGGAATTGCAAATGCAACTCAATGGCATGCGCAAATCGACCAGTCATAGTTCTGTTAAGTCTAACCAGGAGACTTACAAGTCAACTGAAAAAGGAACAACTAGAATAGAGTCCACAAGCACTAGTGGAAGATCCAAAAATGGATCACCCTTTGTATGTTACAATTGTAATAAAAATGGGCATAAATATTCCTTTTGTCGTTTTTGAAAATCAAATGTTCCAAGTTGGATTTAGAAACCCAAAGACAACCCTAATCGTAGTAATACTAACCAACAAGGACCCAAGCAAGCTTGGGTACCTAAGAGAAAGTAATTGTTACAGTTTGTAGGAACACCACAAAAAGAGTCGCAAAGGAAAATGGTACCTAGATAGTGCGTGTTCCAGTCATATGACAGTTGCAAACACCTGTTCAAAGAAGTTACTAAAATAAATGACAGAAGTGTTAAATTTGGTGATGACTCAAAGGGAAAGATAGTTGGCACTGGCACAGTCCCATCCAATAACAACTGCGATATCACTGAAGTCTATCTTGTAGATGGACTCAACTACAATTTGCTAAGTATAAGTCAAATGTGTGATTCCAGATATGAAGTGAAATTCAAGAAAATAGGTTGTGCTATCGAATATGAGTCAGGTAAAATAATCCTTCCAGGAAAAGGTATGAAAATGTCTACATTCTTGATGATTTTGAAAATATAGATGGTCATATTTGCTTAAAATCCATATCTGATGATCCATGGTTATTGCATAAGAAACTTGGTCATGCAAGCATGCATCTTATAGATAAAATATCAAGCATGATTTAGTTATTGGTCTTCCCAAACTCAATTTCTCTAGAAGTCATGTGTGTGATGCATGTCAGATTGGTAAACATACCAAGAACTCTTTCAAAATCAAAGACATTGTGTCCACATCTAAGCCTTTACAACTGATTCATATAGACTTGTTTGGACCTACTAGAACTGCCAGCATAGGAAGAAAATGATATGCATTTATTATTGTTGATGACTACTCATGTTTTACATGGGTGATTTTTCTATCTTACAAAGATGAAGCTTTGAAAAATTTTGAGATCTTCTGTAAAAGAGTTTAATGAGAAAATAGATATCTTATTACAACCATTCAAAGTGATCATGGAGGAGAATTTGAAAGCAGCGCATTTGAAGAGTTCTGCAATCATCAAGGATACACCCACAACTTCTCAGCCCTAAGATCACCTCAACAGAATGGGGTAGTGGAGTGGAAAAATAGAACTCTACAAGATATGGCTAGAACTATGATACTGGAGAATTCATCGCCAGACCACTTCTGGGCGGAAGCAGTAAGTACAACCTTCCATATTCTCAACAGATGTCTCACAAGGCCTATCTTGAATAAGACCCATACGAACTGTGGAAAGGAAAATGATCCAACATAAATTACTTCCACACTTTTGGAAGCAAATGTTTTATCCACAACAATGGTAAGGAAAATCTTGGAAAATTTGATCCAAGAAGTGATGAAGGTATTTTTCTTGGTTATTCTATAAACATTATATCATTTAGAGTTTATAATAAATGCATTTTATCTGTAGAAGAATCAGTACATGTAGTATTTAATAAAAATAACACTTTGACCGAGAAAGGAATCATTGCAGGTGATGAAGACCATAATCAAGAAATAACTCAGTCAAGTAATCCTCAAAAGTCGACTAACAAGGTAGACAAAAACACAGAGTCGACTGATGAGATTAACAACAGTCAACCAAAAACACAGATAGAGTCGACTACTCCTACAAGCATAACCCGTCCAAATGAATGGAGGAGTGAGCCAGAATACCCTCAGAAGTTTATCATAGGAGATCCAAGTGAAGGAATGAAGACCATAGGAGCTCACAAAAAGAAGGCAAATTTAGCTTTGATCTCCCAGATTGACCAAAGAAGATAGATGAGGCTCTTAAATTTCAAACTTGGTACAAGCCATACAGGAAGAACTGGATCAATTTGATAAAAACCAAGTGTGGAAATTGATGTTTTAGACGTCAATACCACACAAGAAGATAGGTTAATTTGTGTGGTATCCAATTTTCCAGTGCTGTCTCTCTAGAAGAACCTGGTTCTTCTTGGTGTTCTAACTACTACTATTACGAAATAATAAAAGCAGTAAAGTAAAAACACAGAGATTTTTATGTGGAAAACACCTGGCTCAAAAGGTGAAAAAACTACGACCTACTACTCAGTAGGATTTGCTCAAACTCTTCACTAAAACTCTGAGCCAAACAGACTTACAAAATAAACTTTTTTATAATCCTAGGACTAACTCTAATCCCTTTGTAGTAACTAGACCCGAGATAATTTCTACAAGCTTCAAGTTAACTCTAACTTGAACAATGCGTACCTATTACAACTGCTTCTATGAAAGCTGAAAAGATACAACGTTAAATCTCCTACTACAACCAACTAGAGTCAATGATAAACAGATTGAACTAGTTTTTCTAGCTAGTCTGTAGCCTTTGTGTCGCACAGTAATTCTTCTTGCAAAATATCTGGGAATTTTGCTTTCAGATCTTGATTCACTTCTGCACTTGTGCGTCCTTGATTCAAGCAATAATACTTCAATTATTTATAAAGTCAGTTGTTGAGTTTGTCGTTCAGTTATGGTACAACTCTACCTGGGAGAACAAGTTCGTATTAAACTCAAATTCCTTCCTTCGTTACTGTCCTTGTTGAATTCAACTTCTATTCTCTTATCAATTTGTAACCTTTTCGCATTAGCAGACACTCTCCTTGTTCATTGATACTTCATAATCACATTCATCTCCTACGCATATAAGGTTTGTGTGCCAACGCGTCAGGTCAAGTGTGTATGCTCTGATGGACCTAGTTCAACTGGTCAGACATTTGTCAATCTTCAAAACTATGCAGTGACTTGGGTCAACAAATTCCCCCTTTTTGATGATGACAAACTCTGTGCTTCTCCCTGTATACAACTCAAACACTTTGTATGTTTCTTAAGCATTTATCATAGAGAAACCAGGTTCATTAGGTTATAAATATCACTTGAAATATAAAAGCACATATGTATTCCCCCTTTTGGCATCATCGAAAAGTTTGCAAAATGATAAACTCACCAGTGCTGTTAATAATTACTCATGGCCATTGAGGCAACTGCAGGTGCAAACATGATTAATCATCTTAAGAAACCAATAAATGTAAGCTATCTAAGAAATTGATACAAGTCAATAACGAAACAATAAAAATTCATTGATTAGGAACGTACATCAAACACCATACAAACAAAACAAAATCAACCATAACCATGAGCAAAATAAAATAAAACAACAGAAACTGAACATTTGGTCTAAAGAGGGGTTTTGGAAGCTCTGGACAGCCTAAGGATGGGAGGGTGCAGAGGAGGTTGTGGTCTTGGTTTGTAGAAGATAAATCATATGATAAATAACACCCTCTTTCTTTTCCTTCTCTTTTGTTAATTCAACCCTGAGAGCATCCCGCTCAGCTTCAACCTCAATCAAACGAGACTTCAAACGAAGGATTTCCATATCCTTGATCTCGCTTTCCTGCACCAGAGTTCTAACTTTGCTGTTGACAGGATGCTTCCTAGATGAACTAGGTTCATCTGCAGGAACATTGACAGTATAATCGCAAGTCAGCAAAGTATCCTCCCCAAAATAGTCCTTCGCATTATCCATCTCAACTTTTTTCACCGGAACATCAAAATGAGCAAGCACAACTGTCAGAATAAAGCCATATGGGATTGCATGTGCTTTTATTCCATTCACAACTCTGTCCAAGAGTTGGATGATGAAGGTTGGCCAATTAATCTGCTTTCCTCTATACAAACATTCCATCAAGTTCAGATCCATATAGTTGGCTATGTGTCTTCGTTCTTGTCTTGGCAACAAGAATTTGATGACAAATTCGAAAAGCAACTTGCGTTCTGGGTTCATTTCACTTTTGTAGACTGGTCTGGGTTCAATTTCCATTTCATTGTCACTGAAGAATCTGGTAATATTGATTGTTGAGGCCATCCCATCCAAACTAGGCCATCTTTGCCTGGTGTAATCCTCATAGCCCTCAGTAGGAATGTGCATAATTTCCCCCAGTTCTTTAGCATCAAAGGAGACTTGAATTCCTTTGACTGTGGTAGTGACACTGCCGTCCTTGACCACTGCATTACCCATGAGCTCCACCAGTTCAGCTCTAGCCAATCTTCCTTCAATGTGAAGAACCATGTTCTTCCACCCCTGAACATCCAGTGTGTCCAGCAGGTATCTCATCCCAGGTTCCTCGAGATCCTTCACCAACTTTCCCTTCAGAATTGTTCTTTTGCCAAACAAGGTGATTCTGTCAATCACCTCACGAACTTCCCCCTCATCTTCTCCACTCCACTCTCTATCATCATCTTTCTCAATAACCTTCACTTTTCTTGCCTTGGACCTAGTCCTTTTAACTGTTCTCGTAGGTGTAGCAGACACTGTAGCTGACTTCTTTGAAGAAGCCTTAGCCCTTTTTGATTTTGGTGCCTCAATCACAACAGGAGCAGCCTGCGCCTCATGATGGACCAGGTCCATCGTATCCTATTCAACCACAACAGTCTCCACAAGATCTCCTACTTTAGCCTTTCACTTTGCAGCTCTTTTTTTCTTGCTCTCAAGCAGAGCCTTCTCAAACAGTTCTTCTTCCTCTCACAGCACTACGTGTAGCACGCACCTTAGAGACAGGAACATCAGAAGCTACATAAGCTTTTCTCTTCTTCGAAGGAACTGGGTTAGTAGCCTTCTTGGACTTCTGAGTCCTCCTTTTCTTGGGGTTATAGGACTCCCCCAGTTTTCTTAGCCTTTCAGCCAATGTCTCGTCCCCAGATGAACCAGGTCCATCTACTCGTTTCTTTAAGCATGCTAGACCTTTCGTTGCTTCCTCGACTACACTCCCCCCTAACTCTGTGACATCTTCTCCAACCTTCTCAGGAATGGATCACAAATAGTCAATGTAGTACCATCCTCCCCAAATACCTTTCCCTCAAGAATTTTACCTTTTTCCAATTTTCTTTGCCTACTAGGCACTTCAACATCAACTACCGACCCAACCAGAACAAAACTGTTCTTAGCATTAACAGACTCAGAAATTGCCTCGAGATTACCTTGTTCAGAATTTGATGAACCAGGTTCTTCATCCTCGTTGGCTGATTTAAAAGATTCACTTGATGATTCAGAATTCTTATCCTTTTCAGACTACAGAATTGCCTCCAAGAATTTTGCACGTGACCCCAGAAGCCACTGATTTTCTGGCAATAACCTTTACACGATGACCACGAGGGGCTAGGTTAGGGTTAGATGTGGGTTCTGGAATAGGAGGGTTTTCAAGAATAGGAGGGTTTTCAGGGGTTGGGTTTTTTTTTTGAAGATTGAGAACTGTAGACCGATGGAGAATTTGAATCTGATTCATAGTTCCCTCCATTATAATCACGATTTGGTGATGAAGAAGAAGAAGCAGATGGTGTTGAAGACATGATTATGAGTGTTGTTAGGAAGAAAAGAAAGAGTGATCAGTTTTTGGATTTGAA
>ML325613.1:0-12625 GCA_005239505.1 Nicotiana paniculata
TGCATAATGAGGATCAAAAGTAAAATTACCAACATCCAAACTCTCATAATTCCATGATGCCATATTTTAACAAATAAAACTAAAAATCAAATACTAAAAAAAAAATTCAACTTGAAACCTAATAATATGTACAATTACAGCTACACTTGATAATACCGTTAATTCCCCGGCAACGGCGTCAAAATTTGATCACGCTCAACTATGTCTAATAAAGAACTAAGTGGGCATTGCAAATATAATCCGGGGTATTATGCCCAGAGTCGATCCAACAGGGAATTTACGTATCAAGCAAGCTATTAGAATACTCAACTGTCACTTGATGTTATTTAAATTACTAAAACTAAAGATTAACTACGCTAAGGTGTAAACAATTGTAATAAAGATCTAAGGTTATGGTNTAGTTGTTTCTATCAATCATGATATCTACCATAAATCTCTCTCAAGTAATTATGTAATTTACTAGACTCACTATATTAATCAACCAATTGGAACTATATTGATAACAAAATAAGTTCATCCCCCAACGGGTTCTACCAAAACCCTAGATTAAAGAAGTTAGCTAAACAAATTCATACGAATCAAATCTAAAATAACTTGCATAATTAAGCTAAAAAGTAATGAAGAAAATCTGTACAATTTGATGTCTTGCCATTCGAATCCCTTCTCTCCTCTTCGAATCTCTCCTAAGTTGTATTTTTTGGGTCTATTTATAAGTTTAGGACAAACCCTAAACGTGTAGGAGACTTCTATTTCAACTGAGAAACACTTAAACTTGTCAAAACTCAGAATTGACCGAAACAGGGGCTTGGCGTTATGAGGCTAACGCCTGGCTAGGGCTGGCGTTTGGACTTTAACGCCTGGCTAGGGCTGGCTTTTGGACTCTAACGCCTGGCTAACACAGGTGCACTCCTCCTCGCCTCCTGAGCGTATTTTCGATGTATTTGCATCCATTTAGCTTGGTTTCCATCTCCAAATCACCTACACATGAAATAGACTCTATTATGCACATAAAAAGTGTATTTTTATCATTAACGCACATAAAATGTAGGGCATATAACATGTTAAACCATGAATTCTAGCCTCGCATCACACAGCAAGTGTAGCATGAGTACAAAAACAACGTGTACTCAGTAAGTCGCCCTCCTAACCTCAGAGAAGTAGTGACGAGAGGTCAAATTAGACACTGGCTAAAGGTTGATTTAGAATATTCAAGTGTGACACTAAGCATGATTATCATAGGCAATTTATTAAAATCAGGAATAAATATTATCAACTCCGTTCACATTTAACACTTTATATCTTCGTCATATTAATAACAATTAATCAACATGGGTGATTTAATAAAATAACAATTTGTCAACGGGAAGGAACAACTTCTTCCAAAAATCTTGTCGAGGGTCGAACAACGCGGACCAACAATAATAAAATATGCATTGCCGAGGGTCGAACGGCTCGAACCATAGATGCATCTATCTTCCCCGCTTGCGAATCGATCATGCGACGCGGTTATACATACAAGTAATAAGGCTAGCCTGCTTGCGAATCATACCTGCGACTCAGGTGCTCATATGTACACATATCCACATAATAAATCTGTATTTTTATCAAGAAAGCAGTTTTTTTCTCAGAAAAGTGGTAAAATTCTTCCTAAAGGAACATGTAATATGGCTTTTAAATCTTTGTTTTGAAACTCATTTGCTAATTTTAATGATATTCCATAATATAACCCTACCAGGTATACAATTATCCACGGAGGAATCAATTCTCTTCCTAGATGATTAAGAAAATGAACTCTAGTCTTCTTTAGATACTCACTTACGATTTCGATTATTTTATCAGTTTAGTATTACAGGCAGGATTACAAGTACAACACGTAAGGCATGCTAGTGGGTCCTAGACTACCCGGACATGGCATAATAGTAGCTACGCACGGACTCCAATCACCTCGTGTGTATGTAGGCCCCGAAGATAATAGCGCATACTTGATTAATTCACCTAGGGGGAAAATTCCCCCTCACAAAGTTAGAAAGGAGACTTACTTCGCTCCGAATTTTCATAATCGACCTCCAAGCCCTTCCGATGACTCAAATCGTTGCACAACGCTCCGAAACAATCCAAACATCGACAAACCAATGAAAATATACTCTAATATTTGCAAAAATTCCAAATTATATAATTTCCCAACCCCGCTTAGTGAAATGACCAAAATTCCCTCGGGCCTACGTGCCTGGAATCCGAAATTTCTCGAAGATATATTCTATCCATAGCCTTACCAGTTCAAATATAAAATATACTCTACATTCCATACTCAAATTCGTGGCTAAAAATCCAAATTACCATTTCTAGGTCTTTCCTAAAAAATCTCAATTCTCCTACTAATTTCCATGTCTAATCCATGCATATAATCTTGTATTTAACTTAGAAACATGAAGGAGTTACTTACCTTGATATTGCATGAAGAAATCCTCTCTTTGAAGCCTCCCAAGATCGTCCCATAACCCGCATCTGCGACCTCGCAGGTGCAGAAATGCCATCGCACCTGCACTCCCAGCCGGACCATCAATCCTTTGCACCTGCGGTGCCATATCCGCACCTGAAGCTCCGCACCTGCGGCCAAATCCTCGCAGGTGCGGTCACACCAGATGACAGCAAATTCCAGCCTTCTTCAAACTCTCAACTTGATCCATTAACCACCCGAGGTCCCCGGGACCCCGTCCAATTATATCAACATGTTCCAAAACATAATGAAGACTTGATCTAGGCCTCAAATCACATCAAAAAACATCGAAACAACGAATCACACCCAAATCCCAACTTTATGAACTTAAAAATTTCCAACATCTACATCTGATAACGAAACCTATTAAATCTCGTCCGATTGACCCCAAATTTTGCGCACAAGTCATATTCAATATTATGGACCTGCTCCAACCTCCAGAATCGCATTCCGACCTCGATATCAAAATTTTCACTTTCGGTCGGATTTCTCGAAAACCTTCAAATTTCTATCTTTAGCCAAATGACTCCAAAATGACCTCCGGCATCTGAATTCACTTCTGATCGTGCTCCCAACTCCAAAAACACCATACGAAGCTATTCCCAGACTCGAAATCCCAAACAGACATCGATATCACTGAAATGCGCTTCAAAGCCAAACTTAGGAAATTTTCTTCAAAATACAGACTTCCACAATAAATGCCGAAACGCTCCCGGGTCATCCAAAACCCGATCCGGACATACGCCCAAGTCCGAAATCATCACACGAACCTGCTGGAACCTTCAAATCCTGATTCGGAGGTCGTTTACTCAAAATTCCAGTCTTAGTTGCTTCTTCCAACTGAAGGCTTCTAAAATAAAAAATTTCTTTCCAAATCAACTTTAAACTTTCCGAAATTCAATTCTGACCATACCTACAAGTCATAATACCTGAAATGGAGTTGCTCGTGACTTCAAACAACTGAACAACGCGCTAGAGCTCAAAATGACTGGTCGGATCATTACAGTACCAAAGAAAGGAGGTATGACAGTAATAAAAAATAAAAATAATAAACTCATACCTACTAGAATAGTTACAGGATGGAGAGTCTGTATTGATTACAGACGACTTAATGATGCCACAAGGAAATATCATTTTCCTTTACCTTTTATTGATCAAATGCTTGAAAGAGTTGCAGGCCATAGTTTTTATTGTTTTCTTGACGGATATTCTGGGTATAATCGTATACCAATTGCTCCAGAAGATCAAGAGAAAATCACATTCACATGCCCCCAAGGTACATATGCTTACCGAAGAATTCCATTTGGACTATGCAATGCTCCTGCTACATTTCAGCGTTGCATGTCGGTAATTTTCTCAGACATGACTGAAAAGTTTCTTGAAATGTTTATGGATGGTTTCACACTTTTTGGTAAGACATTGAAGATTGTCTCTATCATTTGACTTTGGTTCGTAAAAGATATGAAAAGACAAATTTGGTTCTTAATTGGAAAAAATGACCCACCTAAATAACTACGGCCAGAGAGTCAAATAGGTCGGGAAGAAAGAGTCTGAGGTCGGGTCCTTCATGGATCTAGGAGTTCATACGAATAATGGCTAGCGGGATTTCGCATTCAATCGGAGTTGCCTTAGTTGGTTTTCGAAGGGAAGGCACTCAGTCTATCCGAACTGAATTAGCACTTCTCAGATCAGGTTAGGCCTCTCCAGCTGAGCTGGGCGCCGGGGCCCTGGATGCGCTAGTGATTGGCACATAGGGGAATGGTTGCCCGGGTATCTCGGCCTGGTATCCTGCACCTCGCGTTCATGATATCTACATTCAACTGTGCCCCGGAGACACGGTCGAAGCACGCCCGTCCAGTGTGCTTCTTTCACGACATGCTATAGTCCTGGGTGTCTTCCNACTTCATGGTAACAGAGGGAATTGTTTAGGACATAAAATTTTTGCTAAAGGGATAGAAGTTGATAAGGCTAAAATTGATCTTATAGCAGGATTACCCCCTTCTACCACTGTTAAAGGCATTAGAAGTTTCTTAGGGCATGCAGGTTTTTATAGAAGGTTTATAAAAGATTTTTCAAAAATTTCAAAACCTCTGACTAACCTACTGATGAAAGATGTGAAGTTTGAATTTTTAGATAATTTCAGGAAAGCATTTGAGATTCTCAAGAAAAAATTGACTAATGCTCCAATTGTTGTTTCTCCTGATTGGAGCAAACCATTTGAAATAATGTGTGATGCAAGTGATTTAGCAGTTGGAGTAACTTTTCTTGTGTTGGGAGAAAGATGGATCTTAATATTTCTATATAATAGTAGATATTATTTCTCAAATTCACATGCTTGAGCTAAAATTTATTTAACTTTTATCTGCTTTTACAATTAGACGTTATTTAATTTATTAACATCTATCTATCTTGTACTACATATTAACTGTTTATTAATTCTGTAATCGAGAGAGGCGGAAGAAATAATATAGTTAAGTGTAGTATTGATACATGTTAATATTTATTCAGTAACATCTATCTCTTTTATGTTATAATTAATTTTACATTTATTTGTAGTCGAGAGAGGCAAACAGTGTAATAATCAGTTATAACAAGTAGGGTAACCGAAAGGGACTTACTAATAAGAGCATGTTTTAATTCAATCATATATTTCTGGTTCTTTAGTATTACTATTTTGAAGATTAATTTGTATAACCGAGAGGAGTGCAATTAATTATTCAACTTGAGTGATAATATATATTTGTAATCGTGAGAGGCATTTATACGTTTTTGAGAAATAGAAATTGAGGAATAATAATTATACTATATAATAAAAATATTAAGTGAAGTCAAGATCCCAACACCTTTTAATTATATTTGTGAAAAACAAAATATATTCTATTGCTCTATGTGTGCATTTTTAGTTAGTTAACTTACAACTCAACTCTTTCTGATTTTCTCAAATAGTAATTAAAACAAGAAACGTCTGTAGAATAGATAAACCAATCTATGTGGGTTCGACATCTTTCTATACTATTATTTGACAGAGTACGAGTTAGAATTTTATATACACTAGACACTCGTCAAGAAGTTTAGTTACCTCGTCCTTTATAAATTGCGTGCTTCACCTCGGACTGGGGTCTTCTCTTTTGCTTCACCGGTTTAAATCTGGGATCGCCACTCATTCGATGGGTGGTTATTTCCGGTGGGATCCCTGTCATATCTAAGTGGGACCAAGCAAAGAAATCAATGTTATCGATAAGGAATTGAATGAGTTTTTTCCAGAGTTCGGGGGTTAATCTTGTTCCCAGGTATACCTTCCGTTCCAGTAGATGCTCGATCAATATCACCTGCTCTCTAGTTCCTCAATTGTGGCCTTCGTCCCATCTTATTCTTCGGGGGCGACGAAAGCTCGAGGGGTGAAGAAGTCCTCTTCTTCATCTTCGATCACCTGTTCCTCGGGCTCAATCGAGGATATAGACTATGATTACTATTTAGCTACCTGTTTGTCCTTAATGCTCGACTTTTCCGATGTAGAAGGCGTTGATACTGGTGTTAAGTCATGGACTGCAAACATCTCTTTTGTTGTGTGTTTCTCTCCATACACCGTCTTTACGCCATCTTTTGTTGGGAACTTCATCATTTGATGAAGGGTTGACGACGATGCCCTCATTCTATGGATCCACGGCCTTCCAAGCAAAGCATTATACCTCATGTCACCTTCGATGACATGAAACTTCGTATCCTGTATAGTCCCGGTCACGTTCACTGGGAGGATGATTTCGCCCTTCGTTGTTTTGCTTGCCATGTTGAAGCCAATCAAGACTCGAGATGCAGGTATCATTTGGTCAAGCAGCCCGAGCTGCTCTACGACCCTCGACCTGATTATGTTCGCCGAGCTACCTGAATCCACAAGAACACGTTTAACTTGAAATTTATTTAAAGGCGTAATGGATTCCTGGCCACTTAAACTTGTAGGGATTTTGAAATCCGATACACAACTTTAGATTTTCTCATTTGAACACTCAAACTTGTGAAACCCTTAACTAATAAATACATTTTGATCCTTGACCCTACGCGCGTATATTACACATTCACAGACGTGTCCATCTAGTCAGCAAATGACCAATGGGATTGTTACACGTCAAGGGCGCAAAAACAAACCCCGTAGCTGTGCTGGAATAAATTTATTAATTTCTACTTTTTCTTCTATTTCCCTTATTGTCTTCTTCACCATAGCTGTTCTGGAATAAATTTCCCCGCCCAACCACCATTTTTAATGGTGAAAGTTATGATATGATCCATTAAAAGTGAGACTTCCCAATGTCGAAAAAATCAAAAGGGATAAACATCAAGAAGAAAGAAAAAATAATCACTGAAACCCAATGTCAAAATAAAAGAAAAATCACTACAACTTCAAGAAAAATTACTCTTCTCTTTTTCAAAACATTTGCTAGCCTTTTGTAAAATCAGAAACAATGGGTACAATGGACCCCATGAATGCAATGAAACCCGATATCTTGTATTGCTAGATTTTGCAATGAAACCCAATGTAAAAATCAGAAATTATTGTTGCCTAGGTTTGAAACAAGAAGAGGAAGAGACAGGGAGAGATTGGAGTGGGGGAGAAAGAAAAGAAGGGGGAGGTGTGAGGCAGACGACAATGGTGAAACGAGAAAAGACAGAGAAAGAGGTTAGGCAAATAATGGTCTTACTGATTTGGGTTGGGGGTAGAGTGGGGTGAGGTCTTATTCTCTTTCCTTTTCATTTACAATTTTATTTTAGATTTTCTAAAATCAAAATAATTGTAGTCATGCGTGTAATTTACGTGACTTGCATACACATTGTCCACATCACCTCTGCCACTTCCACATGTGCATAGTCAACGGTCAAATAGGTTTATTAGTTACTAAATACGTGTGTTTGAGTGTTCAAATGGGAACGATGTAAGTTTGTGTATCGGCTTTCAAAAGCCCTACAAGTTTAAGTGGTCAGCAGGCCATTTCGCCTTATTTAAAAGAATATAAATTACCAGTGCATCGTTGTGCGGCTGAGATAGGCCCTTGGTGTCTTCTTCATTGAATGTAAGGTTGTCCTCGGACATGTAGTCCCGAGTCCGCTTCTCCCTTGTGATTGACACTTTGGTGCGTTTAACACGGGTCCTTGCGGGACGTCGACTCCGCCGATGATCATATGAATAATATGTTGAGGCTCTTCTGGTTCATTCTTTCTATTTGAGTCTCTTTCCCTGAAATGGTTCTTGGCTCTGTCGCTAATGAATTCCCGAAGATGCCCCTCATTAATAATCGAGCTACCACCTCTCCCAATTGTCTGCAATCCTCGGTCATGTGCCCGTGTGTACCGTGATATTTACACATCAAGTTGGGATTCCTCTGAGAAGGGTCAGTTTGTATGAGTTTAGGCCATCTGGTATCCCTAATCCTTTCAATGGATTAAACGATCCCCGAGGCATCGATGCTAAAATTGTACTCTGATAATCGAGGTGCCTCTGTCGGTCCTAAGTGCCTATCGAACCCGGTCTTACTCATGAGTCCCCGAGAATTTTTTCCTCGATCTACTCTTCCATAATTACGAGGTACACTATTCCTCGAACTGTTCCTTCGCTCTTCAGCATATGGATGATACCTATCTTTGTTCGGTCTTGAACCCCTGTCTGAGTCTCTCGAGTCTTTTGTTGTCAATCTGATTGGATAAATCGAACCCTAGGGGGATCCCAACTGGTCGTCCTCGACCCTGATTTTTGACTCATATCGGTTATGCACATCCTCCCAAGTCACGACGGGGTACTCAATCAAGTTTGTTTTAACTGTCTTGACGCTATCGAGCTCGGATTATTTAGCCCCTGAGTGAAAGCTTGAACAACCCAGTCATCGGAGACTGGTGGTAACTCCATTCGTTCCATTTGAAACTGGGATACGAACTCCCTTAACATATCGTTGTTCCTTTGTTTAATTTTGAAGACGTCTGATTTCCATGTTGCGACTTTTATAGCTCCAGCATGTGCTTTCACAAATGAATCCGCCAACATGGCGAATGAATCGATAGAGTTCGGGGGAAGGTATTGGTACCAAATCATCTCACCTTTGGAAAAAATTTCTCCAAAATTTTTCAGTAGAACAGACTCGATCTCGTCGTCCTCCAAGTCATTTCCCTTTATAACACAAGTATATGTAGTGATGTGTTCATTGGGGTCGGTGGTCTAGTTATATTTGGGTATGTTCGGCATGCGAAACTTCTTTGGAATAGGCTTCAGGGCCGCACTAGGGGGAAAGGTTTTTGCACAAACTTTTTAGAATCCAGTCCTTTCAAAATCGAAGGCGCTCCCGGTATTTGGTCGACCCTCGAGTGTTACGTTTCCACCTTTTTATCATTATCTTCGATCCTTTTCTCTACTGACTCGATCCTCTTTGTGAGTTCTTCGAACATTTTCATGATTGTGGGCTCAGCTCCTGATCCATTATTACTCGACCTTTCCAGGATTGGTTCAGCACGGTGAGTAGTTTTCGGTACCACCACGCTCGGAGTCTTCTGCTGACTTTGCAACTGAGCGATAGCAATCTGTTACGCTTGTAACATTTCGAAGATCACTTGGAGGCTAACCTCTCCATCTCCTCGACCCAATACTCTTTAACCACTAGGCTGAACCTCTCCATGTATGCTTCCTCTGACGCCAGTGCCTAAGTCGACGTTTAAAGCAATGTGTAAACTAACATCGACTGGGTTAGGAACTAGCACTACCCCAGGGTTAAGTGGTGGTACATCGGCCCCTGAAGCTGCTACATTATCATTTTTCCCATGGAATCCGAGACCGTCATTACCATGTACTGGGGTGCTTGCTGAGTTCGACATGTTTTAGTCTGAAAATAAAGAATATTTGACAAGAACAAGTGTGAAAAACAATTAGTGTTATCAAAAAACAGTACTGAAGTAATCACTATTATCTTTAGCCCCACGGTGGGCGCCAAACTGTTTACCCTAAAAACTGAGTAGCAATTTAAATTTATAATGAGGTTTTAAAGATATGTGATCTAGTTCAATACCAATTAATAAGCAAATAATATAAGATGTAAATGAAAAGAGTGAATGAAAGGAGTAAATGAAACAAACCAGTGTTACTTAAGCAGCAGTGACCTCGAGCTCGGTGACCTCGAGGTGAATCAAGAACAATAAAGCAATAATAAAGTTTAAAGGACAATTTCGAAGAACAGTGAGCAAAAAGTAGAGAGTATATTTTTTGCCAATGATTAGATGATCTTTCCAAATGATTGGGTATCTTTATATAGGAGGGAAACCCTGAATTAGGTACATTTTTATTTACAGTAAGGAATATTACTGGGACAGCTGTATAACCGCGTAGTATGGATTCGTACTAATTCGTACAAATCTTTCCTGAATTTATTCCATGATCTTAGGGACGTGGCGAGAATCTTGTCCTTCCGTAACATACTCACAACGGTACTATTTTGTCAGTGATCGTACTCGGCTCCGATGATCTACGATACTTAGGTCAACGGACCTCTTATTTTGCCTTCGAGCCCGAGCTTGGCCTTTATCGAACCTCAACCCTCGATGTGACCTTTCGAGCCTACAGAATCGAAGCATATGATTTTGACCTCAACCCTCGATGTGACCTCTCGAGCCTACAGAATTGGGGCATATGATTTTGACCTCAACCCTCGATGTGACCTCTCGAGCCTACAGAATCGGGGCATACGATTTGACCGTGTACACAAGTGAATTCACAACTGAGCAAATGTGATCTTTTGAAGAACCAGTGACAATGATGTCGTCAACGTAAATTAACACAAATACCAGGACATTAGCAGATTGATAAATGAACAGAGAAGTGTCGGAGTACGCCCTCTTGAAACCACATGAAAGGAGGATCTGCATAAGAGCATTATACCAGGCACGAGGAGCTTGGCGAAGTCCATAAATTGGCTTGTGAAGGCGACATACATGGTTTGGATGCATAGGATCAACAAATCCTTGTGGTTGCTGCATGAACACAGTTTCCTCTGGAGTTCCTTTCAAAAATGCATTGTTCACGTCGAGTTGGTGGAGAGGCCATCTGTAAGCAAGGGCAGATCTACGTAGAGGTGATGGGGTGGTACGCCACCCGGTCGCTCGGATAAAATTCCATGTACTCAATGGTGTTTCACTAGTATTTCATGTAGAAAAAGTATATAAATAGTTTGTGGCACCCCATATCTCAATATGGTTGTAGGTGCCATGGTCAAAGTAGCGCATTTCAAGTCCAACACTAAAGATCGATCCTTCTTTAACTCATATTGAGTACTTCTTTGTGTTCCTTTTTCCAGATTATTTTCTTTTCTTATCTTTTTCTTAATTTCTTTTATCTTCATGTTGATATTTTCTTTATATACAATCTCATTTTTATTAGTAGTTCTTTAGATTATAAAAGTATATTTGCTTATGTTTTCTCGTTCTAGATCTCAATTTTTAAAATTTGAATATGTTTTTAATCATTTTTCTTCTTTAAGTAGTTAATATTATTTTTTCCTTGAAAGGACAAAATATATTGAGTTTTGTTATTATGTGTTTATTTATGCACCAAAAGATCTTTTAAACAAACCAAATTAACACAAAGTAGATCGAATCGTACTGAACCGAACTGAATTAATTTAAAATATAGCGAACCGGCCAAATGCATGTATACCTAATAAATTTAACCTCTGCGACTATTGGTAAGTTTATATTAAATACAATGGCACCCGCAACCATCAAATCCTGGATCCGCCTCTGCGTTGGACTCCACGTCAATATTTAGTGACACATAAGAAATAATACGTTAAAAATTAAAGGGAAAAGGTCCAAAATTGTCCCTCTACTATGGTATATAGTTTAAGTTTGTCCCCCGTTATACTTTTCGTTCAGATCCACCCCTACCGTTAACAAACTTTCTTGAATTGCCCTTAACCCTAACGTCCCTCCACCGTGGAAGATGACCCCTCTATTAATTAGTTCACATCAGCTGCCATATCAGCAGTCCCATGTTAAAATTAACCTCATCATCATACATGCCTATTACATTCTTCTCATTACCATTAACTTCAACAGCGTTGTCAGTGACCAATTTGAGCAAGAGATCAAGCTATCCTAGAAACCCATTTCGTCTTCTTCAAATTTTCTTAGAACCATGTCAATGGTGTTTCTAAGTTTCTTCAACAACTTGGTGGTATGATTAATGTACAAACTCAAATCAGTAACAACAATTGAAGTTTCTTCAAATCTTTAACTATTTCACATTGAAGTTAAAGAAAAATCAAACAAAACCCCAAAACCTCCATTAAAGCACCGTATAAACTTATAGCCATCCGCCACAACCTAAAATCGAGCCACTGCCAAATTCCATCACTAGACTATTCTAGTAGCGACATCCCCAAATAAATCATTAAAGATAACCCCAACAAGATTTCACATTGAAGTTAAAGGTAATCCTCTGCCGCTTACCACCAGAATAACTCAAGCCCACTTCCCCTGTTTCATCTAATCTTTTTCACTTAAGATTTCACTCGACTGGTAAAATATTTCACTTAAATACCAAAATTGGACATATCTAATCTTTTTATACATTTTTCCCTTGAATATTCAAAATCCAAAGTCATGTGAGGACCAGTACAAAACTACAGCAGGATTTATTCTTATTCAAAAAGTTGTTCCCCTTTCGACCAATGGAGTCATCCTTGTGAAATTTCATCGAACGGCAGGATACACATCTCTTTGGAGCTCTCTCCTTAACTGATACCATCCATAACCCCTCAACTGAAGTGCCAAAAAACCCTCTAAAGCTCTAAAATAGGATTTTGTTGCAATTTTGTGGAGCTGAAGTAAAGAGCTACGGAGCTACAGAACACAGTAAAAGAAGCCCTAAATGCACGATACCATTTGTTATGATAGAACTTTGTTGGATTTTCTTAGAAGTGTGCTTTGTTATGAGTTTACTGTCGATTTATGTAGATTAAGAAGAAAGGGGCTGACGATGGAAATAGAGAGAAAGTGAGGGTTTCGGATAAGTGGGGGTGGTAAAGGATGAGAGATAAATGATCACGCTCAACTATGTCTTGTAGAAGACTAAGCGGGCGTTGCAAGTATAATCCGGGGTAT